>JAPZPC010000071.1:0-135591 GCA_037952705.1 Haplographium delicatum
AAACAAACCCCCCCCCCCCCCCGTTGAAAACCCCTGAACCGCCCCCCACACAAGCATTACTCCATCAGTTTCGCCCAAAATTTAGCCCCCTTAAACACCCCCCGGCCCCCCCCCCCCCCCCCCCTCTTCTCCCTCCCTTCCTCGCCTTCTCTATCCCCTTCGGAGAAATAAAAACCTTCTGGCGACGGGGCGACCGCCACGTCCGCAAGCAACTAGAGCCCGGGTCACTCCTGATTCTTCTCTAACGGACTACGTACCTGACCGTCCTAGTTGGGACTACGACTTTCCCTAAAGCCGTCGGTTCTCCCGAATCTGAATCCACATCCACTCCTCCCCCTCACCCCCCACAAGGGCCACATCATAGCCTACGGTGACGAACCTCTTGTCGAAAGTAGGGGTCTGCAATTGGAATCTTCTAACTCGGCCTGCAAAATAGTGGGCGTGTGAAAAACACTCCTCTTCAACACCAGCCCGTGGGACTCGTTTTGTGTTCACCGAGTTTTAGATTTGCAGTCCTTTGCAGTCCTTGCGTTCGGCTGGAGAAAGCTTTTCGATGTCAAATTGAGAACCCACAACCTCTCTCCCTCTGCGCGGCGGGCGTGCCACTTTCCTATAGTCCTCTCCGAACCTCATGCCATGGAGACCACTTCAGCGCCGCTGGCCGATTACTTCTGGATCGCTGGCATCGACTCGCTCTCTTATGCCGACCCTCTCTTCGTCACCTTGAATCCGAGGGACAAGACGAGCAATGGGCCTCCATCCCCCCAGGTCGACGTGACGATCGAAGAAGGCAGTGAAGGAGAGGCGCTCGTATTACCTCCAACGGAGACGCCACGGGCAACAGCGCGCCATTCTCGAAACAACTCGTGGAACAGGTTGAGCAAGCTGTCTAACGATGCGCGGAACTCTATCGTGTCCCTTGATGAGAATGATAACACGCAGAGCAACAGGAGCAGCATGACGATCAAGGCGTCAGCTATAAATGGTGATGGAAATGGGCATGGGAATGGGTTTGAGAATGGCCATGGCAATGGGAATAGCAATCGTGTTCTAGGGGACTTTGACTTCGACACAGCTCTCATAAAGTTTGCGAACGAGCGAGAGAGTTTCTTGGATGACTTAAGCTTTTCTGCAGGAGCTCCGGTACAGAGACCTCCCCCCATGACGAACCCACGGGCAGACAGGATCAAGGTCGAGGATTTCGAGAGCAATGGAGCAACAACTGCCAAAAAGAATCCCTTGAGAAGTGTAGGAGGAAGCATACGCCGGCGGATTAGTTTCAGAGATATGAATAGTGTGAAGAGGCAGCCTTCTATGGTCCAAAGAACAGGTGAGTTGAAATTCCAAATTTCAAAGGGCTTAGGAAGGATTGTAGTGAGAAGGTCTGCGGTTGATGGGGTTTCATATCAGAAGAAGCTGCAAATTGTGATATTTGGAAATTCATCTCTAACCTATTCCCCTAATAGCTTCTGTACGAACGTCAAGACGGTTAAGCAACTATAACTCTGTGATCCCACCACCTGAACCATTAAACGCAGACCCTGATATGCACCCCCTAAAACGACGTTTCGAGCCGGTCCTTTTAGATAGGTACCCTCCAAAGAGTGCGACAGAAGAGGTGAAGAGGAGAGGAAAGTTTCCAGACTATGTACCAATGTTTGCTTTTCCAAATGATATACATATTGTCTCAGCGGATGAGCGGCCGCGATCTACTTGGCACGGATTTGCTATGACATCAGAAGATAATTCCAAGATATATGGCATAACCGTCATCGTTTGGATGCCTCTGAAAGCAGATGCTGCCGCCAATGTCGAGAGACGATGTGAGCAGTGGAGGCAGAGCCACATGACGAATGAAGAACGAGAGCTGGCTGCGAGTTTGGGAGAGAGACTGGCTGCCGAAAGAGCGAATTTGTCCCAGTTACTCACCAGACTACCTTCTGCTGCTTCTGGATCTGCTGCCAGAGAATCCTTGGAGGAGCAAATCAGTGCCGTCGAGGAAAAGATTGGCTTAATGACTGATATGCTCCGGCCTGTACGGCATGGTGCAGCATCCAAAATCGACGGTCTGACTAATGGTGAAACTGGTCTTTGGACGCCAAGAGCATATGGAGTTCTGGGACGAGATCCAAGTCTTACAAGCTTTTGGAAAGAGTGGCTCAGGGCGGTTGTTGTTCCCATGACTGACGGAGCCATCATGCGAATACCTGCAAGTTCTCCGAAGGTGGGTCGGTGGCAGCCACTAGAGCGCTATGTCGTCAATCTATGTACTGAAGCGCTGAGTCCGATATCGTCCAAGACTCAGGTTGAGCTTGCGGTTAGAGAACTACGCTTATTTGCTCGAAAGGAGGCTGCAAATGAACTTCCAGAATCTAGGAACACAGACCTCTACGCATTATTCAGAGCGCTGAGCATTCAGCATATAGTGAACCTGTTTGAATTTGCACTTTCGGAATCGAGGATCATATTCATATCGTCCCATACAGCGATGCTACATCTTGCAAGCAAAGCTCTTGCCAGTTTGCTCTACCCACTGAAATGGGCGAGCATTTTCATCCCGATTCTACCCGCGAGATTAATATCGGCACTAGAGGCTCCATGTCCTTACATCGTCGGCATCGAGAGAAGATATGAACGTGTAGAAATCCCAGAAGACGATTATGTTCTCGTAGACCTCGACCAAGATACTATAGAGGCTTCGTCGGAACCTACGGCACTGCCACGACAGCAGCGTCGAAAACTTATCTCGCTACTCCAACTGGCAGCTCCTCATCATAATAAATGTGGTGTTCCCATTGGTCCACCACCCTACGCAATTGAGACTTTCCCCTATGATGCTTTTTCGTCTGAAAGTGAAGCAGTTTTCACGCAAAATGCTTCAATAAGCTCGTTCGCAAAATTTGTGAGCCAGAATTCCACGACTTTCGGAGACAGTGATCCCAGTTCAGCAAAGAGACCTTTGGTCTTCAATGCCTTTTTGCAATCAAAAAACGACCATAGTCGAGTAGACAGACCCTCAACTAGCAAATCGAACCAGACAAGCCCTCCAGGCTCTGTGTCACCTATCTCAGCACACTATTCCCCTTTGCCAACCACACCCATCTCCCGTAACGATTCCGCATTTGCTCTCACCGCCACATTGAAAGAAAAGAGGTCAGGCCACTTCGATTCGACGTCGAGACGCAGTGCTTCTTTTGGCGTAGAGAGGCAGCCCACTCTTCGCCGACCAAGTATTCCTTTTAGCAATGGACACTCAGCAAGTCTTTCGACCTCCGCTCTTTCGATCGACGCAAAGTCTACCTACGGCTATGCTCCGTCGACTTATGCAGCATCAACTCTTGCTGCCTCTACTATCATGCCGAATATGTTGATACAACCAGTACGCAATACAGACACTACTATCTGGGTAGAAGGCCATTGTTTTGTCTGGAAAGCTAACGACGTAACTTCTGTTTGTTCAATATGTGACGAAAAGCCAGAAGGGGATGGGATATATAAGTGTACGAGCTGTAGCACAGTTTCTCACGGCCGTTGCTTAGGCCACGTATCCTTGGTCTGCCAGTCGGCATTCTATGAAGATCGTGTCCGCGCCGCATTTGTTCGGTGCTTCGCAAGTCTATTCTACACCTATCGGAGATATCTGGGTCGACCCACAAGAGAACAAAAGAGCAGTGGACAGCTTTATGGCTTTGATATGGATGGATTTTTGAGAAGTTTGCCACATGAACAGCAGGAGTACACAGCTATGCTGAAACAGACGCAAGGTACGCAAAATATTCTTTGAATATTTGTGCAGCTAATAATTATCAATAGCTTTTAATGAATTCATCCATGAACGTGAAACAAACCCATCGAGCGCTCCGAGCATTCAACTCTTTGACAGCATTATTTTAGCTAAGAAGTCTCGCGGACGCACCTCTTTCTTCTCCGGGCACAAATCATCCAAGTCGTCATCATTCTTGGATGACAGGTCTGACCATCTGTGGAGGAGTGCGGCAGTGCCAACACCGAGTGCAAAATTCCCAGGCGATTACCGAACGGTGGTGTCCAGGATTCCCGCGCAGCTTGATATTGCCTTGATGCGAGAACCGAGGACTATTCAGGGCGTACCACGAATGGATTTGCCGGGGAAGAGGGTAGGCAGGAAGGCGGTTCCCAGCCTTCTCGGCGTCAGCGGTGGTGGGAGAGGCGCCATGTGAATAAAAGACGTCTGCATGGGATTTTGAGGAACCAGATGACGAAGCCTGAGATAGAGCAAATGACAACGCGCGAACATTTCGAGCGAATACACACGAATGTAAGATACAAGATTACCGAATCTCCTTTTAGAACGGCACTGCAGAAAATAGTTTTGTGATCGGAGTATAATTGATCCTTTTTTGTTTTTCTTGGGAGGAGCATGGATGGATAACCTTGGTATATCAAATACAGCGCTGGGGAGGGTGGATAAAGGCATATTTTGTTCTTTCTTGTTGGATTACCGTGACATACATGGAAGGAAGGGAGGAGTATCTGAGTTAGACTAATGTGTATAATAAATTGGAGGTGGATCATAGCCAATGCAAGTATACAGTGTCCCTTTTTATTTTTCCAGTGAATTCTTTTTGAGCTTTGTCGATGAATTTGACCAATTGACAAGGTGTGAAATCTTGTTCGCCTGGAGGCAACGCTTGATCTTGGTTCAGTAAGATACTTTCATGAACTTTTATTAAAACCATTTATTTCCTTGCCATAAGCTGGCCTTCGTCAACTTTACCTCATCGCGCATATGCGTATATCTTAAAAGTAGGCATCCCCTGCTTTTTTTATTCAGGGGTCTCGCTTACGTTAAGCGAGGGAGTCGACTGTCGCCTTTGGCGAAGGTAGATGGGACGAGATCGGGATTGGCAAGGGCTTTAGAGAAGGTTTCAGAATAGAGACTTATAGAAAATGGATAAATGTTTGAAGAATTTTGGTGTACTATTGAGTGATCTTGATAATCGTACATTCATTATATCAATGCATCATACATACATAAATGAAGCTTGGCATAGCCTGTCGCCTCACTAACTAAAAATACACTCATTATGCTCCATACACATCACATACCATGTTCTATGCGCCTCGCTATGATTCCCTTACCATAATAACACAGTACTTTAATACAAATGCTCCAAGTAAACGAAAGGCAAACATTGCCAACTTCCTCAAAAGGCAACCGAAACTCTCCTATATTTCAAAACGGGTCTCCGAGCGCTCTGCGTAGCGGGTACGTTCTTCACGTAAGCCTGCCTAATATGGCTCAACATAGAAAAAAACCGAATCTATTATTGCAACTCGGCCACGGGCCTCGATCCATAAAAAGCCTCCCGCCCTGTATGCAGCTCGGCCCGTTGAGGAGTGCCGGGCAGCTCGCTCGTGGCGTATGGGCCACCCACTGCGTCACCCAACGCGGTCGTATCGTAAAAGTCCTTGACTGCGCCGAGCTCATGCATAACATATCGGCCGTTCTGTGCAGCCCCGGAGTCGTACAGTGGCTGTACGAAAGTTGGCGAGTCCCGCCCCGTTGCCCTGTGGGTATTCTTCCGTTTGCGAAAAGTGAAGAATACGATAAATGCAACGGCGATGACCCCCACTGCGGCGCCAGCTCCGATGCTTGCTTTTACTCCCGTCGATATGCTTGATAGTGGTGGAGGCGAGGTCGAGCTCGCAGATGTCGTTGCGTATGTCGAACCTGCCGTCGGAGTAGAAGTTGAAATAAAAGATGTAGAGCCAGGCTTTGAGGAATAGCTCGAGGAAGGTTTAGATGAAGTCGAAGAAGAACTGGAAATAGGAGTGGAAGTAGGAAGAGCCGAAGTAAGAGCGACCGGAGGGAAGACAACAAGGGCGGAAGAAGGAACGGAAGCGGGAATTGAAGGAAGACTAGGAGTAGTAGCGACAGCAACACCTTGACGGTCGGAAGTCTGCCAGTTCAACTGAATCAACGGTGCAAAAATAGAATATGTGGATATTGCATTTGCAGAGATTGTTGTCGGTACATTAAAGAGGGACGTTCCGCCGCTGGTACCCGACTGGCACGTCACGATTGGAAAGTTTGTTGATGTTGCAAGTGACACACAGGTTTGTGCATTCCCATTCGTACAGGAGTATCCGCTGGATCACCAGATTAGTCCTGAGAGATAGAGTGAAAATATTGAATATTTGTTCAGTACCTCGGACAACACCCCACTGCCGTCTCCTTTTCTAAAAGTCCATATTGTACCGGCCAGTCCGAAACCCCTCCACCAGTTGCGGAGCAGGCAGTTACATACCCGCTAGGGCACACCACCCCGGGCGAATAAAAGCCCCAGCCGGAAAAAGGAGGTCCTGGCGTCGGGGCACCTTTGGTTCTCGGTGGCCAGCAGTTGGTAAAGTCTTCAACACCAAAGTCTGTGACGCTGCCCTTGGCGCTGCTGAAGCAAGTTTGAGCTCTCCAGGCAATGCTACACGTCTGGCACCACTGAACTGCATAGCTGCATGATGAAGCAGGCGTAAATGTTGTTGTCAGGGGGCCAAGGTTCGTGCGTGCCTGGTTAGTTAATATTGTGCCCATCTCTAGCTTCACGGCAGTTCGATGGCAGCACGAGTTCGAACTAAGAAAAAGGAGATGCGGGAAAGAGAAATTAACATTGGATAGGACATGACAAACCTAATATATCATAAGCATAACCACCGAAAACATATTCCAGAGCTGAACATTTATGATTGTCTCGCCTGTTGAAAATAGACGCGCCCTCTCCTTTTAGAGTGCGGCTGCGGCACAGCAGCAGCGGCCACTGTACTACGTGAGACATGCTCGCGCCCTCCGCAATCCAGGTCCAATCGCTCCGTCTCAAGTTTGGAAGTTTTTTCGAATAGTATTGGAAGGAAGTTGGCGAAAAGATGCGGCGGCTAACGGGTATAAATAACCTTACTTTTCTGGCGACTAGTTGCCGCCATATTTTAAGAACATAATACGAATGGAGAAAAAAGCAGAATCATAATTAGACTATTTCCTTTATAGATCAAGGTTCAGATCTTGAATCAGCCCTAAATTTGCTTTCCTTTCATAAATAGAGATGATGCTCTCCCAGATTTAGGCATTTTCGTAACTGGTAATTACAAGGAAACGGTCACATGATCTCCAAGTTTTCAAATTCTAATTCCTAGCTATACTTCCAATACGATACTGTTCAGAGGTGTTACTTAAAATAAAAGAATAAATTAGAATAATAAGCGCTCAAAATGAAAGGAGAAAGAAAACCGGATTAAGTTGTAGTAGAACTAAAGTTTAGTGCAATTGGAGAACGGGCTCGGAGCGACTTCTCTACAAGGCAATTTCTAAAGGCAGAGATAGATATATCTAACCAGACAACAATTGTGAAATATTGCATACCTTAAGTTCTTGTATTAGGGTGTACCAAAGTAGGCGCCCATCTATCTTATAGGAACACGTGATTAAATTTGCTTTCAGCTGCAGCCGCCAGCAGTCAAAACGGCCTCACAGCCTTATCCAGTTTATCAAAATTTCATAGCCATTTGGATCCTTAATTCCCTTCTAAGATAATTTCAAACTCATCTCCATACTGCGAATAGAGTTTACGTCACTTTCTAGCCTCTCTCTTTACATTATTGCCGTCACAAACATCAGTCACTTGAAGTCTAGCCTGTTAGGCGCACCACCAGTCACCCATTTATTGTATTGCATAATACATCCAACAGTAACCATGAGACTTCTACACATACCTACGCTACGGGTCAAAGAATTCATGGGAAGTCAAATCAATAAACTCGAATATGCCATTCTATCTCACACTTGGGGTGATGAGGAAGTTACTTTTCAAGATATGCAAGGCAAGCTACCAGTCCATATGAAGGGTTTTTCTAAGATTCGAGGCGCTTGCGAGCTCGCAAAGAAGAGTGGATACGAGTATATCTGGATAGACACTTGCTGTATTGATAAAACCAGCTCTGCCGAGTTATCGGAAGCCATAAACTCGATGTATCGTTGGTATAGAGATGCTGACATATGCTATGCATATTTATCCGACGTGTTACCCAAAGAGGAAGAGAACTTGTGGGAGCCTGGATCGAGTTTTAGAAGGAGTAGATGGTTTGGACGTGGATGGACTTTACAGGAACTCATTGCTCCGGGGAAAGTGATATTCTTTTCTGCGGCCTGGTGTCGTCTGGGATTTAAGCATGAACTCCAAGACCTCTTGTCCGAAATCACAGGCATTGCTAAATGTTATTTTGAGATTTGGGGTCGAAAAAGTGCAAGCGCTGCTCAAAAGATGTCTTGGGCTTCGAGACGTATTACAACTCGAGTGGAAGATATGGCCTATTGCCTTCTCGGTATTTTTGATGTTAATATGCCTCTTCTCTACGGTGAAGGTGAGAAAGCTTTTATTCGACTTCAGGAGGAGATTCTTAAGCAATACCATGACGAGTCTCTATTTGCTCACGTAATCCTAGACGAGGTGCGTGGAACTGAAGATTCCTACTCCACAAAAGCCTCTCTTGGTTCACTTCTTGCAACTTCTCCAAACTGCTTTTCTCACTCGACAGATATATCTTCATATTCCATGGAAGTGAAATTGCGCGATCCCTTTGGTCATGTCGGCGCTCCCCTGCAGATGACAAGCAAAGGACTGCAAATACATTCACTAGGATTCCCTTGCATGTACAAACCCTTCACATATGCAAAGGATGGGGTCCAGGGCTGGCTTATGGTTCTAGATTGTGAAATTGAGGGCGATGTTTTTGCTCGCCCTGCTGTATTCTTGGCACCATTAGAACTATTTGAAGCTACAGATCGATATTCGCGACACCACTGGGGTTTAATGATAATTCGCCGTTCTAATAATGGGGCAACTTATGAACTGCGGGGTGGGGAAAATCAAATCCATAAAAAAGCAGGCCTTTATCTAGTTCCGATTGATCCAAACCGTATGTTATTTATTCAGTGCTTGTGATTTAAGCCCTCCCCTTCATGGTAGAATAACCAACTATCACCGTTTGGCTAACGGATCCTATAGCTTCTTTCGATATTCAATGGGAAAAACTACAACGGCGAACCATATTCATTTCCTCCAAGCTCAATATAATGTCACAAAGGCGACGGCATATATGGGTCAAAGAGATAATGCAACCGGAAGGTAGACAGTTTGATATCATAAAAGGATGGCCAAAGTGGGAAGCTCAAAAGAGCCGTCTTTCTGGAATGGAATTCTCTAAAATGCACCCCTTTAGAGTGGACTTCTCTGGAATGGATTCAGGAATTTTCGGATATCTAATATTCCAAGATGTTGAAGAAAATGAGAAATTCGCAGTTTTCCTTCAATTTGTATTGCCAAATGAGAGCCAAGTCAAGTGGAGATACACAGTGAAGTGTATCGTCGTTGAACTACTTGGTGTTGATGTCACTATTCTTTCGTCAAGGGGTTTTGTTGGATTAGAGCTACGGGATATTTGGAATAGAAATGCAGATAAGTTTGCTATTGCAGAACTAGCAATTCGTAATGGGTATATTGTAACAGCTAAACTGGCGCTTGAGGAATTCATAGAAAGGGAAGAATTTTGTCTCAGTATTGAAATAAAAAAGGAACAGGAAAGCGTTTGGACGGAATTAAGAAGGAAGAGATTACAATTGAGTGAGGGTAAAGAGACTGGGGCGTGGAAAGTCGCAGGCCCCGAAAGTTGATTGAAATGCGAGGGTAAGCTGACTGGTCTCATACTTACTTATTAATAAAGCCAATTAGATTGACACTGATCCACGAGAGTTGGCGGGGAGAATGGGTGGTTTCATCTTTGCGAGTCTGCTGAAGATGGTAAATGGAACGTATATGTATGTATAGAGATAAAAGATCTTTTCACATACGATATGTGCTTGAAACTGCCTGTGAATATTGCCATATGTCTATACACTTTTTCTAGTCAATAATTTCACCGGCTGGCTGTGTTGTCTGAATAAGGGTAGAGCCTCTAGTTATTAAACGACACTGCTTCCGTGCTCCCACTCCCGAATGTCTCACAGAGTCTCAGATACTCTCTATTAATTAGACATAGCTTTATCATTTGTATTTTTAAGCCTATCAAACCCCAAGAGAAGCCGTTTATAATACTTAGACGTCTACGATTGCCGTGTAAGGTATGAATTGGACTTTAAGCTGTACTATTACTAAATTTACGAACTCATCTCTCTCTATTATCAACTTTGGGCAAATAAGGCTCCCAAAGCTGATACACGGCAGAATCATGAGAATTGATTCAACTGGGCATCCAGACCACTGTGCCATTAACAAGCCGCAAGAGCGAAGAGAAGTAATTGGGAAGGGGATGTGGGGGTGACTTTCAGCGAGTAACTGCTGTTTTATGAATTTTTCCCTCTTTAAATCCTGTTTTGGTGGGGAGGGTCTTTATCTTCTTTAGAGAGCTTTTCTATTTGTCCAATGACGTTATGAACTCAGTGTCTCCAGTCAATCCAAAATCCAAATGATGTGAGATTTTGGTAGGCTGCTACCGTAGCTTTAAATTTGGGGTTGAGCACTCTTGTCGATAGCTATAAACCAAGACTTCCGACGCAAGACAGGCAACCCGGATTGTCCCGGGGGTTTTATGAACTATTAAGGTTAATTTCGTATGTAATAGGATCTTGTGAGCATATTGAATTCAAGGAAATTTCTTAAATTCTGGTCGGCTTCCGGTATATTTAGCTTAAAACCCTGGATACACAATTAAAGCGGAGGGTAGAGATAATCACGACTCCAGCATTTGTTTCACTCAATACCAGTTTTTGCTAAAACCTCACGTAGATGTTTTGGGTATAGCGGATCTCTTGCTATACTGAAGCAAAAACTTCTGATTTTTGATCCGCTATATAGAGGGTTGACTGTATCGACGGAAGTTTTGATACCAAAATATGAAAGGTATCTAAACGACTATGATCATTTCAGCCTTGCTCCCAAAGCACCAGTGCTCAAGGACCCTCTATTTCCCATAGTCCCTCTCCATCCCAAATTTAAAATTCCAAATACTAACCGCCCGTCTGTTGGTTCGGGCCCGTTGCCTTCCTTATCGAGCAATTCCTCGACAAGAAAACACACCTGCTGAACATCCGAGGGCATCAGCACCGGCTTTTCCATTTTCTCCCCCTCTCCTACAATCTCCCAGTTTAGCCCTTGAATATTGAACCCATCCCTAGCTTCCAAGTTGACCATGTCAAGTATAATTGTCTCTTCACCACAATTCTCAAGTTGTGCCTCTAATGCCCATTTTCTGCCCGGATTGTCTCCTGAAGATGGAAGAGCTCCAGTCTTTGTTCGAACGACCATGCAACTTTTACAAACAAACTGGTATAATTTCCTAAATGTCCTGATTCTTCCACTGGTTGGCGTCGTTTCTGAATATGTGACTGTGACGGCAAGGACATGGCTGCCTTCTTCTTTCAAGTCGAAACTTACGACCTTTTGTAGACTCTTCTCTAGGCCTAGATCTATCCCGCGTTTTTCTTCTTCCTCTTCACCATCAGTGCTTCCGTGCTCTGAGGCTTCGGGTCTTAAGACGAGCGATATAGGGGCTGTAGAGCTGGGGATCTTCATCTCAGCTTCTATTCGCACATTGCTGATTCTCTTCGCGGGTTGGGAGCCAGGCAAGACCTCATTGTTTGCGCACAGTGTACAAGAGAAGGTTTCGCCTACATATGCGGACCCGAAAGCTGGGGGGAGGGTGAGGAGCGGGGAGAGGATGAAGGCATCGTGTTTCGATGAGGGGTATGCCACTGATGCGGATGCACTCGGGAATATTGAAGGGGAGTCTGCTGGAGAAAGAGATGGTGTTGGTAAAGGTAAAGGATGTTGAACAGAAAGCGACGGCCGCGAAAGCCTATGCAATATTAGAAAGGTAAAGAAGTGGTTCTTTGATGGCTCAAATACCGTAGAACCTTCAGAGAAACCGCATGAGGCTCCTTGATTGCATCAATGGTTGACACATTGCGCTGATGCGCCATCCTCCTCTAGGCTTCAAGTCATATAGCTTGGAAAACACGAGAACGATGGCCCCGGGGTCATACGCAAATGGAGATACCTGAAGGGCGTTTGTTTCTAAACAGAAAGATTATCGGAGGTTCCAAGGATGCTGAGGCGTCGATAAGATATTCGGAAACCTTAAATTTTGGGTGACGAAACGCCTAAAAATTTGGATACCCAACATGAAAATTTCAGTATCACAAAGTTGAATTATTTAGGGAATATGAGCTTATTTTTTAAATTAAAAAGTATGGTATTGATTTGAGACCATGTTTTCCCCGACATGCTGTCTCGTAGCCATATTTCTGAAGCTTGTTCTTACCGACTGGAGCTTGGCTTACCTAGAGCGCCACACGCTAGATTTAGAACATCACTGGTTAAGCCATAGATAATAGTCGTAAGAGAGGAGTAACTGAGCGTTTACGTTGGCTCCACCGCTTCGCTTAGGCCCCTGGAAAGTTCAGCCGAGACGATGCCCACGGCTTAGTCAATATATAGAGAGTTGCTACAACACTCCAAGTAAAGGTTTTTACTATAAATTGAGATTGGAAGAAGAAGGACAGGATTCAAGTTCAACCCTGACTTTGGATTATTATTGAGTTTAGCATCTCACGTGACCCACAAAAACCTTAGTGACATAACGTCTTCCGGTGGAAGTGGCGGTATCATCAGAGCGGCATCGTGCCGCCCTCCTTTGTCCTTTTGTACAAACAGGAAAGGAAGGTCATCCACACCTCAATCGGAGGAAGCCATGTCTAGGCTGGGAACAGAAAGAGATGGGGCTGGAACCGCGCAAGGAGTTTCTTTGACAAGGGATGATCGATTGGTCCTTATTCTGGACACACCGAAAGGTGCTTGCTAAGTAATTCTTTGTATTTTGGCTTTCCCTCCGCCAATTGTGCTAGAGGCTTTCTAAACAAATGCCTAATAAATTATTTTTGAATAGGGAGAGGTATATTTGCTAGCAAAGACATCCCATCTCGAACTGTTCTTGAAGTATGCCCCGTGCTGGTCCTGGATCCGGTAGAGAACGAGGAGCATGTTAGAAAGACCGAGTTGTATAATTATACATAGTCTGTTGTCACATGATCACCTCCCCTTTTTTGACTCGAGACAGAAGCTAACACTCAATAGTAATTGGCCATATATTTCTAGAATTCAAGAAAAAGAACATAGTATTGAGAAATCCAAACCTTCGCCGACGACAACTCAAGCTATTATTCTTGGTTTAGGGAGCATGTTTAATCACTCTAGAATGCATCAAAACGTCGGCTGGGAGCGAGATCTCAACAAACTTATTATTACATACGTAGCATTGCGAGATATCAAGGCAGGAGAAGAGTTATGCATCTCATACGGCTCACGGCTTACCTTCAAAGATACGGATGAAGATAATGTAGATCTTGGGCCTGAGGACTGGACCGAGGAGCTGAATATGATTGACATGACTGACTGAATTCGCAGTTTGTATTCAGTGTGTGTGAATGTGCTCAAATTATTGTACAAGATCGAGGTATCCTGCAAATTGGCCACCCTCCCTTATTCGCAAACGTGAATTCAAAGCCAAAACATGATTACTGAAACCTAAAAAATACCTCATGCTCTGACCTATATGCCAGGAGGCGGTGGAACCTAAATATTATTAGAAAAATTGAGGGCCACCATGTATTATTTAACTCACAGCGTTGTAACCACCAGTCCCTGGAGCCGAGCCCGAGGGTGGTGGGGGAGGGGCTTCGCTCGGAGGTGGGGGAGGAACAGAACTAGAGCCAGCGCCAGGGGCACCAGGTGAAGCTTGTTGAGCTGCAGCAGCGGCCATGTATTGTTGATAATACTGGACGTAATTTGCATATCCGCCATAAGCTGCGTAAGGATCTTGGCCTCCATAGTACGCAGCATATTGAGCGGCATAGTCCCCTGAAGTTGTTGGACTGCCAGCACCAGGTGCAGAAGGGGTTGTTGGGCTCATGACGCTACTAGGAGCAGGAGAGTTGTTGTAACCTCCGCCATAACCACTTGCACTATAAGAATTTGATCGGTCAGGTGCACGATCACCGTACCCTCGTTCACCTCCATAGCCAGTACTACCTCCGTAGCCGCGCTGTGGAGGTGGACGATTTTTGAAATCCTCGTACTGCTCTCTTACGTTCTTTAAGAGATCCTCGCAGAGCTCCTTTGCTTTTTGCACTTCATTGGGATCCGGACCCCTGTTAGTGTTAGTAGAAATCAACATGTGCAGATTTGAAAATACTCACGCGACGTGCAAGTACATGTCCTCGTCACTTTCACGACCAGTACCATGCTCCATGAATCCAGAGCCACGGCCTTTAATTTGGACTCGGCATCTGGTCTCTTGTTGGATATGCTTGACATAGGCACCGCCGTGGCCAACAACCTGTGCTCGAAGATTAAAGCCAGGAAGAGGTTCAAAATTAATCGGAATCTTCTCCTCAGGCCATTTACGCTACCCCTTATGTTAGCAAAACCTCCCTAGAAATTCAAGTCATACTCACTCTGCCAAACTCGTCTCTTTCGACCTGTTCTGTTTCTCGTCTACGGAATCGTCGCTCATCCACTAAATTGGGGAGTTCCTGCTTCATTAGTTCTTCGATTTTCACAACCGCTTGCTCGAGGCCTCGCTTGGTCGTGCTCGTAACATGGAGGTAAAGGGGCGGATTCTAAACATTATTTCATTAATTATTTTTCAATCAAGAAAGGCCAACTTACAGCGGCCGTTGCCATGCTCTTATCCGGGTAATAGTTTCCACGCGTAGTGACATCTTCAAAAGTCAATATGAAAGCTCTATATTCAAAACGTAAGTTTGTAGGTATAGCGTACCAGCACCGGTTTCTTCTTTAATCTAGATGTCACGCAGCGGGAGTCAGCAGATGCCAATGAGGAGTATGTAGTAAGTGCTATCGTGCTCCATAAGGTAAGCCTGAAAACTTCTACACATAAAATTTTCTTGTTTTATAAGTTTGAAGGAAAAGTATGGAAGGATTCATATGGTCTATCTCGCGTGAAGAGAGCCTGATGTATCAGTGGAATATTAACACAAGGAGTATTTACCATCTTTTGTGTAGAACCTTTGGTCAGTGTGTAGCGGTTGCGCAAGTCGTTGACTTCGATGTCTCGAATGTAATCGCCATCCGCAATATACATCTCACCATTTACCAAGCTTGCGCTGTTGCCTGGCCCTGACGCGCCCGGAGAGGCTGACTGTCCACCAGAAGGACTCGAAGTGGATCGAATAGGAGGGACGTCGACATGTTGGATGCCCTTCTTAGCTTGAATTTGGGCATTGATTCTTGCGGCAGCGGCAGCTATGAAAGGTGTTAGCTTGATGGTCGGGACACAGTTGCGGATTTAAAGATCAAAGGACCGGCGGGCGCATCTCACCTGCTGCAGCGGCTGCATCGACTGGGGATTTCTTTGAGGATGCAGATTCTGGGGCTGGGCTATCACTAGATGGCCTTGCCAGCGGGCTCCGGCTTCGTCTTGACTCTGGCTTTCTAGCTGGAGGTGAGCGTGAGCGCCGGTCAAATCTCGATGTGCGCTTTGGCTCCGGCTCAGTTTGGTCGAAGCGGGAGCGCTTTGCGGTGCGCCGTTCGGTATCATCCATGTCGGAGTTATTTTCTTTTTTGACAGAAGAATAGATCGATACCCGCGGCTGCGATGGCGGCGACGGCGACGGTGCGTGTGTAAAAGTGATACCTAAGTTTAAGAGTCTTGAGGCTGAAGCTCGCGAATTTTGCTGGGCAGTGCAGGGTTCTTCGCTTGGCCCCAGATCTTTAGCGGCGCCGACCAAATGTTGGGGTCACCACAGGCGACATCGGTGATTTTTTCTTTTCGAGTCATTCCCCTCCCAAGCTGTAGCGCCGACAGAGAGGCAGACTCTGAGCAAAGTCATACGAAACCTTGATTGGTTTCTTCAATTCCCATCATGGCCTCACGAAAAGCCATTCTGGCTCTTCCTATCAGAGCAATTCGTCCCCGAACTTCTGCTTTCCCTGTTTCCCTGCAGCACAAACGAGCGGAGTCAACGGCCTCCTCAACCTCAGCGCTGGCCTACAAAGCTCTCCACAAGCGTATCTATCCACTACCAACCTCAGATTCTCCTCCATCATGGTCTGCCCAGGCAGCTGTGTCGAATATTCTCTACGATACGCCCTCACCCTCCGTCACACCTCCAAAGAGGCACATTTTGAACTGCCTGGTTCAAAATGAACCTGGTGTTCTCTCCCGAGTATCAGGGATCTTAGCAGCTCGTGGATTCAACATTGACTCTCTTGTTGTTTGCCATACTGAAGTGGAAGACCTTTCTCGTATGACAATTGTTCTATCAGGACAAGATGGAGTGGTCGAGCAAGCTCGTCGCCAGCTTGAGGACTTGGTGCCCGTGTGGGCGGTATTGGACTATACAAGTGCCCCATTGGTTCAGCGAGAATTGCTCCTTGCCAAGATTAACATTCTTGGTCCGGAATACTTCGAGGAATTACAAGCTCATCACAGAGAAATCACCGCCAGCGATGCCGAGGCTCTTGAGGCCGGGGAGGAATGGGCTGAAAAACGATTGGAGCAGTTACGGAGCTCTGCTGACTTCCACCCGAGCAAATTGGCTCTCAGTCAAGCTATGAGACACAAGCATGAGCATTTGAAGTCCATCACGTACTTCACACATCAGTTTGGTGGCAAAGTGTTGGATATCAGCACCAATAGCTGTATTGTAGAAGTGTGAGTCACATGCAACTCTAATTCTGTTCGATGATACTGACAAGTCACTCAGCTCTGCAAAGTCGACTAGAATTGACTCTTTCATGAAGCTAATCTCACCTTTTGGAATTCTTGAATCGGCTCGAACAGGTCTCATGGCTCTGCCCCGCTCACCGCTATATGGACCTAACGAGGAAGACATGGTGAAAGAGGCCGATGACATCGTAGACGCAAGCACCTTACCACCAGGATAGATGATTTCAATGGCTTACATATAATATTTACATTCTGGAGTTGGCGCAATAACAGGGAGTTAAAAATCGTAGATAGTGGATTAAATTTGCTTCTATCTAGTCTATACATCCAAATGCATCCCTGCAGACCCAAGATCAAAAACGCCTCCTTTATGTTTATGTGCCTAGCTGAATTGAGTCTCCCATATTTAATACGCCATATATTACTAGATTCCGTGATCCCAAGGACTCAAAGACTGACACTTGCGCCAATACCAGACCCTTCGTACCAGATTCGCTCAGTCCATTGCCCAACCTTGACTCCAACTATTCCTCTCGCATCCAATTTCAGAGTGCCTCCCAATGCTTTCCGAAGTTCTTCATATCCAATCGAACCGAGAGACCAATCGACGGGTAACTTTGGTGACTGGCTAGAACCGGGAGGGACCCTGAAAGGCAAGTCATAATTAATCATTCCCACCGGCTCAGTATGATTGTACAAGGCGGTTGCATTGATGTCTTGAATATAAATGGTAGTGTGTTGGAGGGGTGAAATTAGCGTGAACGTTGCAGTTGAAGAGAGTAAATGGAAAGTGGCATCCTCGATGAAACGAGGTGTGTGATCGCTGTCCTTACCACCATTTCCAGGATTGGGGCCTGACAATTTTGGTGTTGGTAGCTCTATGGGGAATTTACGGAGTGCCTCGCCAAGCCTAGGTTGACTTGGAATGGTGTCTCGATGTGTTTGAAATGTCAATGTCGTATTGAAGCCTGAGATATACTGTGACAGTAACTCTCGCCCAATCTTCGCAGCCTCCTCGCCACCAAATTTCGTTGGGTCCCACGTCGCCTGGACGAGAATGTTCGTGTTGTTGCCTCTTGTCACAAAGATGTCTTTAGCCGTTGCATCGCCGATTATAGAACCGTTATTAAGGATGTGTATGTTAATGTAAGGAACGTTTGCTGTATATTGTGTGGGGTTCGTAAAGTTCACTCGAGCCTCGAGGCTTAGAGAAGTTTTGCTCGTACTCAAAATTTTAAGATCGCCAACCTTAGGCTTCAATTTATTGAAACCACTATCTGTAGAGATCGCTGCAATCTCGTCAGCTTCGGCGCGGTCGAGCTGAATAATAAGTAAAACGGCTTTCTAACGTGTCACCGGAACGACTCCCTGTGCGGGCATATCTTTGATTACAAGAGTCCCCAGAACTGTGGAAACCTCGACATCAACCAGAGCCTCGATCTTAAGTGTGACTCTGCTGCCACCGAACAAAAGAGCTTGGAGAACATCTGTAAAAACATCGTCATCCGTAATAGTTAAAGGGGCATTTTTAATTTGAGATTGAATCTTGAGAGTCGCATCGTTTCCGTCAGTCGGCTCAATTTGTTCGGATTGGGCTGGCTGCCACTTTTTCAGATTTAGAACACCAAGTTTGTCGCCCTTATAGAAGACATCAGCGTTGGCTTTGACACGCGTAACGTTAATGCCAAAGTTCATTTCCTTGGGCAATGCCGCAAGAACGACAATATTGCCAGATATCTGCGGATTGGACTCTGGGGTGTCGGGCTCCGCAAACGGATCTGGAAGACTAAAATGAGTATCCGTTAAAGAGAAGTTCTTGATTAAGTTGTCGAACGTATGACCCGGGAATGGCACAGGCACGATGACGCTCGAAATCAGTTTGGTAATCCAGTCAGGAGCTTCATTATCAGGAGCATTTGAGCCTTGCACAAATATTGTCGTCTCAACTCCGTGGATATAGTCTCCAAGCAAAAGATCAAGAGGCGAGGATTTTGAATTAGGGCAGGTCTGAAGTAAAGGTTTGGGTAGCTCCCGGACTATTCCCCCGACATCAACGGTAACTTCCGAAGACGGTTCAATATTGATAGTGGCTGTTGTAGCGTCTGCGAGACGAATGTATGGATCATTCTCACCGCAATTTGGAACGAGGATATCAAATCCGAGAGGGGGGATGGTAAGCTTAACGGGATAAGGGTTCATCACAGTTAATGATACATCGGCAGCCATACCACGATTTCCATCGGTGGAGATTGGCACTTCTCGGAAGTTGAGTCGGGTAATATTGTACTCCGGAATTGTTGGAATATCATTGCCTGAATGGAGAATTAGCGACAAACCTTAAAAGAAATCAAACTCTGGAATAGGAAACCTAAGGAAAGAGATCTGTTCTTAAGGGACCCGTATGGGTCTAATACACTTATCAGACTGCAAACCGAAAGAGAACACCAGCTTTGGTTATAAACAATCGATTCATTAGGCAATAGACTTTTCTCCAAGATAGAATGATGCAAAAGAACGATAGAGAGATTGACCTTCAACAACCAGGGATTCCATGATAGTCTGTGATCCAAGAGGGATTAAACCAGATTTCAAGCCAACATCAGCCTTGCCAAGTATCCTGATTGAATCTAAACGACCCTCTAACCAATCATTGGCGACCTGTCGGATACCATCAACATCGCCAGGCTCCAGATTCGTGAGGAAATCAATGGCTGTCGTATGTCCATTTCGAATATTGACAACCACGCGTGGCACACGAGCAGTGCCAATCAAGATGTTACCGTACTCTGGTAGGTAAACCTCCACCTTCGATTCTTCGCTTTCTATTTCGCGAGCAATCCATGTCCCAAAGCGTCCAATATTTCTGACGTGTTCATTCTTCACTCTGGAGGCATCCATCCTAAAATTGGCCTGTACTCTTGCGACCACACCAGATGAGGTAAACCGATCTATCGATAGATTCGTCGGCTCAAGGACAAGGGCTTGTTTGGCGTATTCTTCGACTACTGCTGGCGCAAAAAAAGCGCCAGCGATGATTGCTATTACTATTATTCCTAGAGTGCCGATAGCAACGAAAGTTGGCCATTGTCGCGCACCCTTGGTTGACTTGACGGAAACACGGCGATCTTGTAGTGAGCGCAACGAGGTTGCTGCTGGCGATGGTATCCTTCCTTCGTCGTTATCTTCTTGGCCATCATAGCGAGGGGTGCTATCGGTCCGTGACAATAAGGGCGTGTTTTCGAGAGATTCGTCGGATTGATGTGAGCGAGCTGATGAAGGCCGTTCGGCGCCTAGCAAGGGCGCCGAGGGGTTGTCGGACATGGTGGCGAAATGCTGACGATTTCAGCGCAGGAGTAAGTCTTGACGCCCAGCGCCGGTGTTATATGTAGATGTGGCCGTGGTCGTGTGCGATGGTGTGAGAGATTGTTTGGGTGGAGAAGGTGTTGATGAAGGATGGAGGATGAATCCCGAAGAAGCTGGCCACCAGCACAGTAACGTGGTGTGGTGGAAGTAAGTTGGCAGGACCTGGATGGTGGTGGTGGTGGTCAATGTAACGAGTAACGAGTGGCCGTTCTGCGGGCCTACAGGCGAAGGCCAGCCTTACCGTTCCTGGAATTTATGCCTAGGCCCTAGCGCCTTTCGTCATGCATGCACGACCCACGACTACTGTATCCTGGGGATGCGCGAACGCTCACAAGGACAAAAAAATTCCGAAAACTTTCTGGTTCGACTGGAGAGATTTCCCACCCCCTTAACTCTACACTTCTTATATAATCTGTCCGGCCCAGAATTTCCTCTTCTTCAATTGCCGTCTACATTTCCATCAATTGGACCGCAATTGACTGAAATAGCTTCACTAAGGATGCCCCCAACATCCCGCCTCCACCCCGCCAGGGCAACCCTTCGCCATCTCGTCCAATCTCAAAAACGCACATATTCGAGTCGACCGGCGGCGACTATAACGAACCCGGCACCTCGACACTTTCTCTCCATCGCGGATCTCACTCCTGCAGAGCTTACTGCCCTCGTCCGAAATGCTGCCTCCCACAAAACCGCCATCAAATCTGGGACCATCCCGAAGAACCTCCAAGGCTCCCTCTCTGGAAAAACCATAGCTATGATGTTCAACAAACGCAGCACACGCACACGAGTTTCGACCGAGGCGGCGGTTACAGCAATGGGTGGACATCCCATGTTTCTCGGAAAAGACGATATTCAATTGGGAGTGAATGAGTCACTCTACGACACGTCGGTCGTGATATCCAGCATGACATCCTGCATGGTGGCTCGAGTCGGGCCCCACTCCGATGTTGCAAACCTGGCAAAGGACTCATCTGTGCCCGTCATTAATGCTCTATCCAACGACTTCCACCCTCTCCAAACCATCGCCGATTTTCTTACAATTCATGAGACGTTTCCCTCTTCCAAAACAACGGGCTTGGGTCTGGAAGGGATGAAGATTGCTTGGATTGGGGACTCAAATAACGTTCTTTTCGACCTAGCTATTGCTGCCGTGAAATTAGGTGTCGATATCGCCGTGGCGTCACCCAAAAACTATGAAATCCCTTCGCCAATGCGGGATCTGATTCTTTCTTCCGCCTCGGGCGTATCTTCCCCAGGCAAATTGATACAAACCAACGTTCCCGAAGAGGCTATCAAGGATGCGGATATTCTAGTTACGGATACATGGGTGTCAATGGGACAAGAAGAAGAAGCGGCGAAGCGATTGAAAGCATTTGCAGGATATCAAATTACTAATAAGTTAGCGGAGAGGGGTGGTGCAAAGGCAGGATGGAAGTTCATGCATTGCTTGCCAAGGCATCCTGAAGAAGTAGCTGATGAAGTATTCTATAGCCCTCGGAGCTTGGTATTTCCAGAGGCAGAGAATAGGCTCTGGGCAGCTATCTGTAAGTGTTCGTTACTAAGTGCTTATTTTCTTCTTACTAACTTATTCGTAGCTGCGTTAGAAGGATTTGTTGTTAATAAAGGGAATATTGTATAAAGTCACACCAGTCACTATCAGTCACTATCTTGACTTGAAATAAATGGACTATATCGATTCAAAAGTTGGGCGTTTTAGAGGTTCATAAAAGTTAAATTATTAATTAGAAACCAGCACCAGATTGGAAATATAATCCCTATATTGTTATATTGGTGGACCGAGAAAGAATCATGCTCTGCCTGTGAGATTCTCGAAATAGACAAACCCTTACTCGTTACGCCCAAGCGGTGTGGCAAGATTGCCTCTATTTTTGTTTGAACAAAAAGTGTATGTACCGTTAATTAGATAAACCACTCCACATTAATCCAAATTAATCGTCATTCCAGCCGTAACCTCCAAGAAACTCTCTCCTAAGCCAGGGCTGGTGATAAGTACTCGTATCCCTCTCGCTGTCGATACCAAGCTGGTCCGCAACATTAACGTAGCCCTCTTCATTCACCGGGCCAGATTTCGTGATACTTTTGAGGTTATCTTCGTCGTCCTTCCAAACCGTCCGGCAGTAAACGCACTTGACGGGACCGGGCTTGCTCCTAGCCCACTGTTGAAAGCATTGACGGTGAATATTCTGACCGCAAGCCCCCTTGCACCAGAGAATAGCTTCCGGCTTGTCGGATTTGTCAAACTCCATGACGCAGACTGGGCAGTCGCCTTCAATGGGCTTGCGGGAGCCGCCAGTATCGGTGGATAGTGAGTCGGCAGCCAAGCGCGTGACGGGAGCACTGGCGAAGATTTCCGCAAGCTCGGTGGTGAGAAATGCCGGCTGATACGCTAGATATTCACGGACTTTGAGAACATTTACTAGAATCTATTGCATATTAGATGGTGAGTTCTCACAGCGTGGCCAGAGCAACTTACATATATAATGTGCTTGCATTGGTTTCCTTTTCCGGCATCAGGGCAGGTACACCGAGGCACTTTCGTGATGGTGATTTTATAGATGTTACCGGTGCTACCTGCGAGATCAAACACCTCCTCTTCGTGGGTTTGGTCACAGCTAGTAGTCCTGTTTCTATCGATCAAAAACATACGTTGGGTCCTGACACGTACAAGTCTGTCAAGATAGCTCAGTGTTGGCGCGATACGGAAACGTTTCATACGTTTTTCTTCCAGCTTTTTGTCTTTCTTCTGACCGGCTCGCTTTTGCTTGTCCACGCTAAATCCTTGACGAAATTAGTTATAGATGTTTTTGCGAGTATAAATATCAGATCAAATGAATGGTTTTACTTGAGAATCAACTTCAGTGCCTCCATAGCGCGGATAGAGCAAATTTCTGTAATCGAATGTGAATCAGATATAGGATTGTTTACCTTCTTGACCCTCTGTACCATCTTCATGCTGAGTGAGATCGATGGCTTTGCGTTTCTTAGCTGTAATAGAATTTCTCGGCATGGTGTTCTTAGAATTATTAGTTTCCAGATGCTGTGAAATAGATTTTGCAGAGGGTTTGTATCCCATCAAGTTGGTGTTCACCTTAGTCGACCGCCCTTTATTTTGTTTATGGTGTGTAAAGAAAGAAAGTGCTGACAGTGGTGAAGGCGGAGTTGGATGAATGTGAATGGAGAGGTCTCAGCTCATCTACACATAGCAAGTCGAGTTGAGTTTGGAAGAAAGTGAATTCTACAATGCCCATCACCAATTCAGAATTAGAGTTAACTCAGGGATGGAGGGTACTCGAAAGATGACGGTTCATCACGTGAGCAGAACACTATCAGCGCTAGGCTTATTACGACTAGCCAATTTCGCTCTGGTTTCTCGTAAAAGCTCTATCTTCAAAATTCTATTTTTCTGTGTGCAGACTTTCCGGTGTTCAATTATGCCCCTGTTGGACTCTCGTTGATATCAATTGATACAATATACCAATGGGGTCATTTATGAAAATCTGTTTCATATCAAATGGTGAGCGTCTGAGACGAGGCAAAGGGAACATATATGAATCTGTTACCGCAAGCCCTAAAACATCCGTAAGATCGGGTTATGGAATTCCGACGGCAGTGAAGTATGTTGATCGGACTAAATTGGGATTAAGTTATATAATTAAGAGCCGTCAGAGGGTTTTCCAGCGGCTTGTAACCTGAAATTATAGGGACCACTACCTGGAACTCCAAGTTGGCCTTAAAAGGCGCTTTAGGCTTGAGGGGCATTACAGGGCCTTGTACGAAAATGCCCTGTAATTCCACGATTTATAACGAGTTAACTAGATCTTCCATTTATCACATGTAATTCCGGGAAACGCGCAGAAGAGGAGACCTGAAATGACAGACTGTCTCGAGGCTGCAGTGTAGGACGAAGAGTAAAGGTCATACTTTGGCATCACAGGCCAGCGCAGGTTACAGGCCAATTAAATCAGCACTGGGGAATGCGTGAGCACAGGTCTCTAATAGCACCCACAATATGGGCGCTTATGTCCGCGCCCAGTTAGGGCCTGCAGTTATGGACAAGCTGCCCCGTAACAAATTATTTAGCCCAGCTCGGTCCCCACGAATTCTATCTTCGTTGCCTCCTATCTACCTCGAAGTGAGTGACGTGAGTGACGCGATGGCAGAACCTATAGGCCTGGCTTCCGGTCTTCTAGCTTTAGCTGGCTTTGCCTTCAAGGCTAGCATCGCACTTTACAAAACGGTCCAGAGTTTTCAATTTCATCCCAAACAGTTGCGCGATCTCAAGGAGGAGCTTGAGGCTCTGAGCGGGGTCCTGGGCTCGCTCGCCGAGACAGTTAGTGCCACGACTGACGTAGACCTTTCTGCTCTCGATCTTCCTTTGCTACGATGCGGCAATGCCTGCAAAGAGTTCGAGCAGGAGATTATGAAATGTTCGTCCCGGTCTAGTAGCAATCGGACGAGCTTTCGAGACTGGGCTAAGTTAAGGTACATGGGTGACAACATCGACGGTTTCAGGCAACTACTAGCTGGATATAAGTCTACGATCAATATTGCTATCACGGACGCAAACCTGTAGGTTTCTGTATTCCCATACATCCCCGAGTAGCTCTAACCCTTGTTTAGTCGCAAATCTTCGGTCACCGCCGAAGGCCTCGAAATTTACAAAGAGCTTTTAAAAACTACTACTGATGATCTCGAGGCTCATCTTCTAAACATCGACGAAAAACTCGAGACAATATTCTCACGTACCGTGACAGAGTCCGCCTCAGATGTAGCGGAATTGCGACTCATAAAGGAGGAGCGAATGAGCGCTCAAAAGTGTCTCCAAATCTGTGCCCAGTTGTCCGACCATATTAATCAGATTCAGCTCACGTCTAAGCTGCCTAGTACCTTACCCGAACAACTTACCACTGAGGGTCTACAAGAATGCCAGAATAACCTTAATATTACGACTGCCAAGTTAGAAAGTTTTATGAAAGATCGAATCAATCGGCTGGTGACAAAATCGAAGACAGCGATAAACTCTGAAGAGGATCTTGCAGATCTTGTAAGGCTGCAGGAAGAATGGGAAACAACCCGCCAGAGCAGGGAAATCTGCTCCAGAGCAGAAATGCACTTAAAGCAAAATATCACCAGTATTGAAAACTACGCTACGGGCGATGCCGTACAATTTATGGTTTCAACAGACGGGCATGTTCTTCATGGTAAAAATAAAGGACTTGGATGGAGAACGAGGCAGGTCGGAGGCCACCTCAGTGATTTCTCGGTCCAACAGATATCACGAGACATGACACACATTCGTTTCGAGGATAATAGAAATGAGGATCTATCCTTGCGAAGCAATACAACATCCGCTCCTGATGGGGTTGGGAATGAGCCTGGTTCGGAATTCAAGGAGCGGTATGGAGCAGGTTTTAAGCTCACGCCCAAGGCTGCTGCAGGCACACAAATGCCTTCTACGCCGTCAGCAGAGGACAAGCCTAATAGCTCACCAAAGTGATAAAGGGGTAGTGTGCGGCAGATCTAAGTCTTACTTCTGACTGTCAGATCTCTGTTTTACAGACTTTGCACTTCTCTTATAAGGCGCGTTTGTAATTGGTTTCGCGATAGCTCTACTATATGTCCTCATTGATATATTTTCTGGTACCAGTTTTTGGGCCAATGAGTATCCAGCTTAGAGATCTGGGGCGGAAAAAATATACAAGACGCTTGACGCCGAGTCATAGTGGCGGGCGTTGTGACATTATTTGGTTAGATCGGTGCTACGAACAGGAAATCTTCGAGGCTGGGGACTCCTACTGATCACAGGGAGCCTAGAAGAGCAGGTCCCAGGAGTCGAATGACTCTCAGGACTACTTATAATTTATTATAAATTAGAATAATATTATAAAGCCACTTAGCTTAAAATAGAGAAATTATAATAAAGATAGCTCTGTTTGGATCACAGAAATCCTAAGGAGAAGCCATGAAATCTAAGGGTCCCCTAATATATAGATTCTATGTAAGGTAAGTAGCTTATCTTAGATAGGAGCTTTGTACTTAAGGTAAATAGTATGCTTTATTCTATAAGTTTACTTACTGTAGTAATGAACTATCTACTAAAATATCTGCTTACTACTACTACTACCTATTACATATTTTTTCCTAACCGGTCAGGTACTACTAGTTATTATACTTTCATTAGCTACGCTCTCTTCTACAAGTAATCATAGTCCCCATTCAATTCATGAATAAGGTTAACTCAGGGGTATCAAAGGGCGGCGTGTCCAAATATTTTGGTTTATCACGTGAGGATAACATTGTCCTGACTAGGCTTATTTGGGCTAGCCGATATTGTTCTAGTTTTCTCATAAAAGCTTCATTTTCCAATTCTGGTCTTCTCTCCTCAGTCTTTCCGGCGTTCAATTATACCCCTGTTTTGGCTCTCATTGATATCAATTGATACAATGTACTAGCGGAGTCACTCTCTGCAGTGTTGATAGCCTAATCACATTACTGAATAGCCCAGATTGAACGCCTTTTATAATCCTGCTGATTGCTGGAGCTTTTGCTCGATGAGTTCAGTGGGTTCGCTTAGTGCACACATGCTAGATGTAATATCAATGTATTAAAGTGTTTTGAGATGGTTCGACATAGTATTTCCATTTAAAATGAGGTACTGCTCACAGATTACCTGAGAAGCACATGAGTCTTCATACCAATCCCCAAGCCCCATCCACTTTGTGAAGTGGCTAGTCGTATAGTATCCATCTAGAATCTGGCTAATGCTATTAACATTGAATCCTTCTCGACCATTCACCTTTTGGTGGCAATACTTCTCGAAATTAATTCGGGAAGCTCAGAGATGATGTGAAGGGTGCAATGTTGTCTGGGTTTGAACCAGAATGGTATGCTATCAAGTAATCATCGGTCTTTTGGTCCCTGGCATCTTTCTGTATAATTTTAAATTGATGTGCGTATGCATCTTGAGAAATTGGAGAAATCTTCTGATTTCTGCCATATCCAACTATCGACCGGCTCCTCTGTTCTGTCTGGTCGTGTGATGTCGATTAACTTAAGAAATATTTCTCAACTTCAAATATCTCGCCTTCCACGATAGAAACCCCCTAGGTAGACTATAGAGCTTAAGAATTCCATCTTCGAGAACCAAGGCCCCTATTATTATTATCATGAATTAATTATTTCTTAATAGATACTGCCAGTCTGAAGAATGATCTCTGGGAAGATGGAAGATAGCCTTGCCGATATATGACGAACCGGGAGAACAAAGAACAAAGCCAAATAATCACGAAACATTCAAATATCTAAGTAGAACTTCATGTAATATTGTGGTTCTGTTTCAAGTCATCTCAGCAGAGTGGCAGATAACAGTGAGCGATGTGACATTAATCAGTTGACGAATTAAGCATTTTAGATTGTTCAGAAAGGCTTTCCCCGCCTTTTCCCAACCCTTTCCCCGGGATGGGCTTGCTGCAAAGATGCGCTACCTTAAAGCATAGTAAAAAAGAGTAGATGCGTACGGCAACGGGCGCAGAGCCAACGGTACCAGACCTGCATAGCATCCAAAATATAGTGGTTGGAACTTGGGTTGGGAAAGGTGGGCAGCGATCTGTTACAGGGGTGCTCTTACACTAGCGCTACACGAAGTGAGAAGCGAGGATTACGAGGCTTCATTATCATCAATTCGAACATCGCTGGCATGTTCCATTAAAGGGACAGTTCCAAACGAATTGCCAAAATGTCTGCCGTCGCCCCTTCAGATCTATCTCAGGTCTCTTCATCAGGTCAGTCTTCCCCAGGATGCCCAGTTTTCCCATAGCTCGTATTCGTGCGAGACTGACATGTTCATAGCACCCAAGAAGAAGAACAACAAGAAGAAAAAGAGCACAAAGGCGAAGAATAACGAAGACACGGGCAAGGGTCAAGAAATTGAGAAGGATATAGCTGGGGAGAATGGCGATGGGGACGTAGAGGCTGAAGATGTGGAGCAATCCCCAGTGGTACGAATGACACCTGTTCAATTCTGAAGACATAGAAAGAGGCGCAAGCTCTGATGGCATGAACAGAATACACCACCAGATACCGAGTTTCCCAAAAATTCTAAACCGCAGACAAACGGTCATAGTTATCAATCTACAGCTAATGGTCATGCCGTTGATCCTGGGACACAGTTGCAAGGCAGCCAAACAGTGGACGAATCTGACGGTCCAAAAGAAAATGTAGGAAGCAACAGAGCCGAAACTACTGATGCCAGCATTCGATTCGAAGCGATGTCCCAAGAGCGAGAAGCTTTAAGGCAAGAAGTGGAACATTTACGAAAGTCATTAGAAAATATCCAAGGAAAACACGAGGAAGAAGTATCTACCATTAAAAATCAACATGCGGGAGAGCTATCGAGTATACAATCAAAGCACGCCGAAGAAGTTTCTGCAATTAAAGACCAACATACAGAAGAGACTACCAGCATTCGAACCGAGCTAGAAGAGAGTGAAGCCGCGAAAGAACAAGCTGAAACTCAGTATCAGAGTCTGCTTGGTCGCATCAATACGATCAAGTCAAGTTTAGGTGAACGTTTGAAAGCAGACAAACAAGAACTTGAGGAAGCGAAGGAGCAGATTGATGAATTGGAGTCCCAGAATGGGACTTTACAAAAACAGATACAAGGCCTAGAAGGTGATGTCAAGCGGTTGGAGGAGGAATCTCGCGAGTCATCGAAGGAGCTTTCGAGCTTGCGGAACCGCCACAACCTGTCACAACAGAATTTCGTCCATGAGCGAGAAGATTTAATCCAGCAGGCGCGACAGTTGAGAGACGAAGCCGAAGCCGCAAAAGAAGCTATGGGAGATTGGGAGGTTCTGGCCATGGAAGAAAGGTCAATGCGAGAAGGTTTAGCGGAGAGGATCAAGGATTTAGAGGAACAATTCTCCTCTCAAAAGGAAGCATATGAGGAAGCAGTATCAGAGAGAGACAGCAAATCACAAACCCTCGAGGGCTTACAGCGGGCTTTGCAGGAAGTTCAGGAAGCTCGTAAACGAGAGTTACGTGAAATGGTAGAGTCTTATGAAGAGCAAGTCCAGTCCCTGAAGGCTATTGTTCAAGCATCGGATGTTCGAACTGTGGAAGCTGAGGCGTCGAAGGGGGCCATGCAGACAGAACTCGACAGGTTGTCCCCTTTCGAAAAAGAGGTTAAAGAAAAGAATCTCTTGATTGGAAAGTTACGGCATGAGGCTATTGTGCTGAATGATCACCTCACCAAGGCTTTACGATTTCTCAAAAAGGCAAAGCCTGAGGATAACGTGGATAGGTATGCTTCTCATTCATATTCGGAATCATTGATATTCTAACCCACACTTAGGCAAATCGTTACCAATCACTTTTTACATTTCTTAGCTCTTGACCGCTCTGATCCCAAGAAGTTCCAGATCCTCCAGTTAATTGCAGCACTTCTCAATTGGACAGATGAGCAGAAGGAGCAAGCAGGTCTTGCAAGGCCAGGTACATCAAACAGTAGTTTGCGTTTGCCCCTGTCACCATTTCATCGTACTCCAAGTACACCTTCATTATCGACCGAATTCTTTTCCGATACCCCAGCGAGCAGGGAGTCCTTGGCCGATTTATGGACAGGATTTCTTGAAAGAAGCGCCGAGGAGGGCTCCACCACGGGGAGCCGTAGTGGTAGCGTGAGCAGCCCTAGGCCAGATACCAGGGGTGGAGAGGGCAGTTCGAGAGGATAATAGATTCGGTCGGTGTATTCTAACACACATTGCGAGAGGCGTTAGGTGTTATGGTGCGATTGGCTGGCCGCCTCGCAAACACATTTTCTTCAGAATTTACATTTTATATTGAAGCGTCGTTAAGACGTAATAATTGATTGCATCTGTTCACAATTGAGATGCCTCGAAATTTTATTGTGCAACTATAAAAATGCTGAGCTTTGTCTCATGTTATACCGTACTGCTGATGTTACGTCCCCAAGAATACATCTTTCCCACAAGTATTTTCTTGTTCTAGATTCATTCAGTTTCTCTGCTGCTTTGCTCTGCTCCAAGAAGAATATCGGTGCTCGATCAGTATTAAGTCTAGCACCGCTAGTAAGATTTACACTACGCACTACCCAGCTATCCTAAAAATAACCTCAATGATCAAAGTTTGTTCAGAGGGAGCCTCCCTCCGACGCAAATGACCCTGACTCATAGTTGAGAGTTCTCAATAGAACGAATTAAGCGAGATATAAAGGGGCTGAGAATAGTCAAGCTAATGACTACCAAGATGGTGAATGTCAAGAGGTCAGATACAAATAGGCCAAAGAGGACCAAAATTTACAATGGCAAGTATAATATCGAGTTTGCAGAATAGGTACAAGCCGTGTAGCCACTTGGTCCAATTTATGTATCTGCGATTGATTAGCAATACGTTTGAAGGCCTTGAAGACTTACTGCTTGTCTACCATTCGTAACCGTGCTCTTTAGCAATTTAATAGTTCGCGAGAAATCACTATTTAAATTATGGATAACTGAAGGACATAGCTGCCCTAAGCGATGATTATGAGGGATCTGATACCGAGGTGATATCGAGAGTTATTTCATCTGCATACCATGAGAAGGACACATGATACACTCGTATCAGATTGACGTGATGTATCTTGGATCCCAGCAGGTAGAATGTGTTGACTTTTAGGGATAGATTATATCGCGTACTTTTAAATGACCTCAAACTTAAACTGTTTTCACTCAAGCCTTGAACAGAATCCATCACGGAGGGACAAGAAAAATAATATTCCAAGTTTTTATTCCTTTTCAATTATTTCTATACCTTTCATTTCATGGCCTGTAGAGATATAACACTCTGCGCATACGTCTCTGCATCTGCTGTGATGGACGCGATGTTAATTCTGCCATCTAATGCATTCCGAACACCATCCACAACCTCTCTCTCCTCCATCAATTCCCGCATTAGTCTTCCTTCGTCTACCCAATATTGCTGGGTTCTGTTTCTTAACTCCATATCTCTGCTGACTGTATTGCGCAGTACCCCCATAGCACTCATTTGACTCCGTACCCTATCCAAAATTCGGATTGAAGATTCCACCCTCTCGGTTGTCGTTGGCGGAACCAAAAAAGCTCTGTTCGTACTCGAAAGATATAACATCCACCCTATGGCCCCGTCCATAGCTGCAAGAGCAACCCCCCTATACACCCGCATCTTCCAGAAGAAAAAATCGATGTCTGTCAGTCTAGTAGCCCGTGCGTTTTCTTTGTAGGAATAGGAGGACACAAAGTAGATATCCAAGATAGCTACTGCCGCAGCAGCCATTGTAGCAGTGGTCCTCCATCTCCCACACTCTTTGGCAAATAAACCACTGGTGGTAAGAGCTAACATACATAAATTTAAGAGGTGTGGTGCTAAGATCCCGGGTAATGTGTAGTAAAGATATGAATTGGGTTCCTCAGCAGCGCAAAATGAGCAACCTGTGATCACATCTGGTCCAAACTGGAAGTATAATAGTCTGGAATCGAGAGAAACGATCTTAGTTCGGAGGATTTCGTCATTAGGAGTTAATCGATTATCAGGACGTAGAGTGGAAAGGCGTGTGAAGAGTACATCGATAGGAATTTGGAGGCGGGAGTTGGTGAGTTTGAAGACATTTTCGGGTGACTTGAACGGAAGGGTCTGGAGGAAAAAAACACATGCAGTAACAAAAAGGATGGTGAGAGCACGATATACTGCAGGAGGTGGAGGTCGAATGGACACGCCGTGGATCGCAGGCGCGGCTCGTACAGATCTGTAGTAAGCTATGGCTTTAGGGAGGAGAATAGGTCCGAAGAAAAGGAGGAGAGATTTTACTCTGGATATTGTTAGAAACATAACATACGGAGAGAAAGGAAGCCACTTACGTCCCCCAAGTAATTGCCATGGTGGACACTGGTGTACTGTGTATAGTGTTAGAACGAGGAGGCTGTGAGATTTATTAATGACACGGGTTGCCAGGTTCTGCCAACCCAGACCGCTGTGTATCAAACTATTTTGGCTAGATTGATTTTGAGCTGCCGACTTGTATTCCAAATTTTTTTCCCGAGCTTCTTTCATCACATCATAAACTTCTAAAAACTCTCAATGATGATCGGACTTTCGATGAAATATCTTCACAGCGATGGTTTGTATGAGGCAAATTATATGTATTTTTTCCCACACATTGCTATTCTTATGATGGAGTCACTGGGAACAGTGACATCTAGACCATAGTCTTAGGACTACAGTACAGTTTTACCCAACCCTTTCACAACCCTTCTTGACAAATGTCGATCGTGGCACTTTCGAAGCTTTGGCGATCCTCTCTCCCATGGTCACTCAGAGTCAAAAAGAATGCCCAGAGCAAGCCAAAGTACTCTGCCAAGAGTCATCTCACTCGTGTTGCAGGGTCACAGCTTTTCGGAGCAATGAAGGCCTTTGCGTCTTTTTGATGAGAAACAACTCCTCGTACCCATTGTTCTTTAATAATAGTTCGAGTCCCGGATTATAATTCCTTGTTCTTTACCTCTCCTGCCTTCTCTGACGGTACTGGTATTGGTTCTTTCTTGCTCGTCTGTGCTGATCCAACACTTGGTCCTGTTACCAAGGCTACGATAGCTGAGATCGCATCGCTAGCAAGTAGAATGATTGCGGCACATGCTAGTGCCCATGCTTGTATGCTAATGCTGCCTAATGGAGCCCTGGGGAAAGAGAGGAGCCACTCAGCATAATATGGAACCCATCCTTTAGGAATCCAAAACATAGCCTGCTTTGAATACCAAAATTGCATGAACATTCGTAGACCATTTGTACCCAGCCACCGCAATGCAGATGCTGCGCTATCAAATGTAGATTTCGTTGAGTCCAGGGATGATTCTGGATGAAGGCTGTCAACTTGAGGTCTGCGAGGTATATATTGGATCATAGAGAGAAACAACTCACTGGACTTCTCAAACTGATCCAGTACTTTATCATGCTGCCGTCGAAGCTTCGCCCATTTTGCAAACTCGTCCTGACTGCTTGTAGCATTCAGTTCTTTGCGCAGTCTCAAAATCTCGCCCTTTAGTTCTCGTTGTTTCGCCTCAGATTTGGAGGTTGGCGTAGGCAAGAGGTTGAATAAGTTCCATAACTAACGCAACTTAGCTTCAGTCTCAATACTTAAGGTAGAAAGGCATACGAGGGCATTAACAGTCGATGCTCCCACGGTGTTTACAAGATGTATAGCGAGTTGGAGGAGAAAGACCTGTAGTAGAATTGAAGGCATCATGACGAGATTCTGCGCGGGTCTAGTCAGTATTTCGAGATGTATGTACTCTTTGAGGAAACGTACATTGCCTTGGGGGTTGGACCAAAGTTTCGTTGCAGTTTGCTGGCGTACACGATGGCCTTCGGGATGTAGCCAGAGCTTGCTAAATTGTCTTCCATGGCCCGTGCACGACAAGGCTGTCCACAAGGCTTGGGCAACCAACTTCATTTGATCAGTCACTCATTAACACACTTCGGCAGCACCAATCACAATGTCTAGAGCGGTCGATCTTGAAACAATTTCTGCCCTCCAGAAAGAGAACCCTCAAGTTGCCTATAAGGATATAGTCGAGGCTCTTTGTTCAGACACAGATGAGCTGCTGGAGATCGAATTCCTGGGGAAAAGCCACCCTTTACCACCAGGCTGCAATGTTCTTGTCGACGGGAACAATATTGCAGTCCCAAAGTCGAAACTGCTTCAAGCTTTTGTTGTTGCTCGCCAGATTTTCTTCCAGCTGCTGAGAGATTGGTCCCCTGAGAAATATTCAGAACTTAGGAACACCACTGCTGTCATGCTTCTTCTGGACCCCGAGAATCTTACTGCAGCGAATACACGGAAGAGAGTAGTTCAGATATATCTTACCGCTTCAAAGAGTGAGCTTGAAGCGGTCTTGAAAAATGAGTTGTTATTCGTGGATAGTTATCTCACCTCCCGATTACACCGTCATACGAAGTCACCCACGCTTTGGAGCCATCGGCGGTGGATTCTTGAGGTTTGCAAGTCCAATGGGATTAAACATGACATAGACCGCGATCTAAATGAACTTGTTCTTGTTGCTGCGGAACGACATCCTCGGAACTACTACGCGTGGGATCACTTGCGTTGGCTTGTTCAACATTTCAGAAGAGAAAGGCCAACGAACTTATTACAAAGCGGAGAAGCTTTCAAGATAATATCTACTGTCAAGGACTGGTGTCTGAGACATCCTGCGGACACGTCTGGATTTTCCTTCCTTCTATTCTGTCTTATGAATGAGGCATTCTTCGAAGATACTATGGACAGGACCCAGATGAGCTCCTCTATTTTCCGAGATGTTATTCGATTAGCAATGTCCTTCAAATGGACTTATGAATCCGTGTGGGTATTTCTCCGAACTTTGGTTGCATCCGGCCAAGTTGGGACGAATGAACGAGCTGCTTTCCTTCAAGCTATCAAGGACATTGGGGATGGGAAACCTGCGAATTCTTCGACTTTGATGAAGGCACAGAAATGGTGTATCACATATGAAAGGAGATCTGAGAGTTGAAGAATTGCCGATTGCGGGCTGTTTCCTCTAAATCCTGAACTTCATCCAGTCCCAGTGGAGGACTTGGGGATACTTTGTTGAAAGAATAAAGCTTTACAACGAGAAACGATAAAATCAACTACTACAAATATCGATTAATCCAAAGTTAAAGACACTTCTCTGCTCAGCAATTGAGGAGCATTCTTCGACCTCGATTGCAAACCAACTATCTAGTGCAATACTGTAGGAGGAAGATGCCTCGATTGCAGTCAGCCTATGGACGTTCTAAATAAAAAGCTTTCTCCGCAAAGCATCATCTTCAACCTAGGGGCTATTTGCCTGGATGGACTTTGTGAGTTTCAACTCATACGCTCCAAGGGAAATCCATAAGAGTATATCAATACGAATTATGGTTGACTTGGTTCTGATATGAACGCTAGCCATGCTGGGACTCGGTCCGTTTTCCATTGAAACGATTTATACGACTATTGACTTTATGCAAAAGTACATTTGGGACATTCGGTATATCTCACTTAAGCCCCATATCTTAACATTGCCAAGGACTTTTTTTAACTCGACACGGGACACATATCTTGTGGCTGAAGATAGTGGATGTGGGGCGAAGAATAAATCATAGTTCTATTTCTTTCACTGCTGTACTTCCTTCAGCATCATGTAGCTTCTCGATAAACTAGAGAAAAGATCGGCGATGAAACGCTGAACAAAAATCTCGACACACCAACCGGGCCGTGGCCGTAGTAGATGTTTCGTGGCGCGGTATCACGTGGCCAACCGACCAAGAAAAAATTTCGATGCAGACTTACCTTTATTCCAACATTTTTTGTCTCACTTTCTTCAACGCGTTTGAGAAAGATCAGAAGATGATCCACCAAACAGGTTTATTAACTGTACATATATATATATATAGCTCTTCATACCAAGCTTTTTCTCATTTTTTAATCCGGGCGTGAACCCTGGCCGATATCAATCTCGGAAAAATTCCACAGGGGCAGAGAAACAAGGATGTGCAAATTGTGGTAATGTCGATTGCAGAAGCGAGAGACAGGGGGTATAAATATGGAAGTCGAGTGGATATCGTCATTGTCATCGATGCTCGTATGCGTTATGGGATGACAAGACTTACATTTTAAAGACTGTGCAGGATGTTCCCTACTGAAGTAGTCGGATGAGGGTTATTTGGCCAATACGACTTTTGTAGGAGGTGATGGGTTGAGACTTTTATTGAGACGTGGAATCGGGAAAGAGAATTTTACCCGGTCAGGGCAGGGAGATAATGGCTTCAGGATTTGAGCCAACTCTTGGTGTTGAGAACCAAGGAAATAGGAAACCTGTGAGGAAAAGGGAAAAGATGGCCACGTAAGTTTGTTAGCAAAAGATAGAGAGGGGGCAAAAAGGCGAAGCGCCACAAGACGTGGCGTATGGAAGTGGCAATGAAAACACACAACAGGCTGTCTATCTCATGTCGACATTGCAGTAGTAGATATATTTGGTTGTGACCATATTGGCGAATCTGTTTGGCAAAGTTCCGCAGCCTCGAAGCATCTCGAAGTCTGAGTTTGAGCAGAAGACAGGAAGCCATACCACCCCATCCTGCGAATCATCCCCCCTGGATCAGCGGGTGTTGGGTTAGTGAAGCCCAGTGGCTGCCACCAAATGCCACACCTGTGCACCTTGAGGCGCCTTCTCCATGCAACTTGTCTGCTTCTGACTTAAGGGGGAGGGGGCAACGGTACAGAAGAGCAACTGGGCACTCGGGTCAAGATACGAAGTATCTAGATCGTCGAGCTTGCGCGTGTATGGGCGTAGCTACAGTAGTTCCATTCGTAGCCCCTCCACCAGCCGTGAACTCGATCAAGATCAGTGACGAAAGTGTCGAGTGCAAGCTTCGAATATGATGTTACTCGTCATCTGAATCCTCAGACTGATTTGTTCCAAAGGCGATGTCTCTAATGTATGATTTGGGACATTTCCGACACGTGTAGCCCTAAAGGCAAATTAAAATCTGATTTCAGAAGAAGCTTACATCCCTCCTATACAGTATGGTGGTAGCCCAGTCTTTACCCGCAGATACCAACGTTGGATTGTCCGGACTCGGCCTGGTTTCACCTATCTACCCCCTGGTTGAGATTGGTGCATGATTCTGGATGGCCATCTTGATTTGGGAGTCGGTCGGCCTGTACAGTACAGTACGGAGGGAGCTATTATCGGACTCCTGCAACGTCGGTCGGTGGACATGCAGAAGATTGTGGAATGGCACAGGGTCTACTGTCCTCTGTATGGAGTGTGGATAGGAGAATAATGCGACAGTGTGTGCACCGTACCCGTGGCTCCGTTTCGAGACGGGTGCTCTGTGGAAGAAAAGAAGACGGTGTTGGCGAAGCAGGAGAAGGGCAAAGACGAGGAATGTTTCATGCAATGTCAGATCATTGCTTTTCGCTGGGACGTTTTCCATTGCCTCCATCATGATCATCATTATCATCATCATCGAGCACCGAACAGAAAGCGTACCGTAATCACCGGCCTCCCGCAAATTTTCCTCCTACAGGGAGAATAATATCAGTTCTTCTCTTCCTGGCGCAGACCGCGATAGAGAGTCTTGGAGCCCAACCAATCAGGCGCCACCAATCTCAGCACGGCCAATCAGACCCTCGGCCCGCGCGGCTCTAGCCACACCCTCGCGGATTCGCTGCGGCGGCACCCTCCTCCTTCCTTTTCCTCCTCGTCCGTTCCCTGGCCCTTTCCCTTTCCCATTCTTCTTTTATTACTGGACTTCCGCAAGCCACTCACCTCTTGAAACCTCTCTCACAAGTTTGGTCGTCGTGTGTGTGTGTTTTCCTCTCTTCCACTTCATTACTGTCGTTAAGGTCCTGTTCTATTCGCCATTCGATTCTTTTCTACCCAAAAGAAAGAGAGAAAGAAAGAGAAAAGTTTGCTACCAAAAGCTCATCAAGTCGTCGCGCAGCTATCAACAAAACACGAGGAAATACGGGTATGTTACGTGTTGTATCCTTCCATTCCCTTCCCGCCCGTTCCCCATCATCATCAACATCTTCATGGCCATCGCTATCACTGCTATCATCCGCTCCTTCTCTCGTCATCTCGGGTTGCAGATGCATCGCGGAGGATCCAATCTCACCTCGAGCAACGAACGCGACTTCTCCCTTTGACTTTCCACCCAGCAACCACCTCCATCCACCCGACTCTATCCCTCTCCCAACCCGATCTTATCTTCATCACCTCTTCTCGCATCGAATCATTCAATTGAGCTGAGCTGACATTGAAAAAGTTACCGTAACAGCATAATTTCAGTCAACATGTTCGCCCACAAGGTTCTCCTTCCCGCACTGGCGGTCATCAGCGTCGTTGCTGGTAAGTCGTCAGCTTTCATCATAATATCATCGAACAACAAGGTCCGCGGTCATCAAGAGAAGGCAATTGGCCTTAAGGATAGGAAATAAGATGAGGGACTTGGTATACATTTCAATTGAGAAAACTGTGCTGATCAGATCCTGTTTTGTTTTCTAGCCCAGTCGGCATCCATCTGTTCCCAGGCAACGGCCACCATCAATTCGCAAGCCGATGCCACTCAGTACGCTTCCTGCTCAACCATCTCTGGTAGCGTGCTCGTTGGCCCCGAGGCCTCCGGTGTGATTAGTATCGATGGACCTCAACAGATTACCGGTAGTCTGATCTGCGAGAATGCAGGTGGTCTCACGAGCTTTGGAAGCTCTTCCATCACCGCAATTGGCGGCACATTTAACATGAACAACTTGACTCTTCTCTCGACTCTGTCTATGACCGAATTGACCGCCGTTAATATCATCTCTTTCGTCGCCCTTCCAGCTTTGTCTTCCCTCACATTCCCATCGACTATCACCAAGTCCTCGAGCGTCACAGTTAGCAACACTTTCTTGGGCTCCTTGGATGGTATCAACTTGGATACTGTCGCAACACTGCAAGTGGACAATAACAACCGCCTGCAAACATTCAGCACTCAAATTGGAAACATCACGAATGCTCTCAACATCAATGCCAACGGGATGAACTTGGCTGTGAGCTTCCCCAACTTGATCTGGGCTGCCAACATGACGTTCAGAAACGTCTCGTCTGTTAGCATCCCTTCCTTGGCAGTTGTGAATGGCTCTCTTGGATTCTACGGAAATTACATGACCAGCGTTCTTTTGCCCAACTTGACCTCTGTCGGGAACTTTGCAACTGGTCAAGGCAGTCTTGCATTTGTTGCCAATGGCCTACTCACCAACGTTTCCATCCCTGCTCTGAAGACCATTGGAGGTGCTGATCAAATCGCCAACAACACCGATCTGTACCAGATTAGTATGCCCAGCTTAGCCCAGGTTGGAGGTGCCATTGACTTTTCCGGAAACTTCACAACGTAAGTGTTATGGCTCGTGTTCACTTTCAATTGCTAATTCATTTTCAGCCCTTCATTGCCAGGTCTCCAAAACGTCAAGGGTGGTTTCAACATGCAGAGTCAATCTCAAATCGATTGCAACGGTTTCCAGTCCGAGGCAGGAAGTGGCAAGGCTATCCAGGGAACTTTCAAGTGCTTTACCTCCGCCACCGTCAACAGCATCGGCACATCTACCACAGCAAGTGGATCTAGCGCGTCACCAACAGGCAGCAAGGGCGCAGCTGTTTCATACGGCTTCAGCGAGGTGGCAGCTGGCCTTTCGGTCATTGGTGGTCTTTTGCAGATGTTGTTGTAAAGCATTGGGACGTCGGCGTTTTCTTCTGTTTCCATTACCTTAGACCTAATCTGCCACGTTCTCATAGTCTTTCTTTCTTTTTACGTCAACTCCGTCTGCAAAACAAAGACAACATTATTGAGCGTTTTGTTCACACCTTCATTAGGATCATCGTGCTGGAGCTGTGTGGTGGGGGGACAGGGTGTGCGTTACATAATTGTCATGTTTTGTAGTGGCATTGCATGCCTCCCTGCAAAATATGTACTGCGGGTGGATGTGGTTGGAGGGTGGGAATTGAAAATGTTCCACCTGTATGATTGGAAGCATGCACGGTATGTGAAGCGGGAGGAGAAAATAAGGACATTGAAATTCTATACAAACTTGTACATTGATAATGACCTTTTACATTCCTTCTCTAGAACGCAATTATTGATGTGTGCCATCGGTCCACTTGATTAAAACTTGGAGAAGGTAGAAACAGAAACACCTTCCATGCCACGTGTCGACGTTGCAAAACGTGAGTGAAGAAGGTAGGTGAGAACGGCCAGTACACGAGGGAAAAAAGCAAAAGAATATTCTAGTTCTAAAAGGTGTGGAATCTAATGAGCGGGGCCATTTCTTTTCCTCTTTGTTTACAATATTTTACCCCTCGAAAAAGGACCAACGTCAGTGGCTTACGCGGTGTGAGCAAAGCCAAGCGAGAGCAGCCGTCGAGGCGCATTGATCCTCATGCTAGTTTCCATCTATGTATTACTATTATTATTTTTTTGCCAGCGTGAGATTTTCATCATCCTTGGAAATTCTATGTCTCGATTTCTGGGGAAAGGTAAGGCGGAAGAAGGGAGGTTGGGTTGGAGATTTGGCTTTACAGTATCCTGAGATTTTGTTAAATTTTTAAATTCTTTTTGGGGAGATGAATGGTAGAGGGGGTGGGGAGTCTAAGAAGGCGGAGGGAGAGTGGATTCTGGTTTCCGGACTCCGGATTTTGGGTTTCTTTTTTGCTGGGCGTGTGGAGAAGTATGTGTAACTTGTCTTGTGTAACTATTTTGTGAATGTACGGGTATGAGAAGAGAGGGTGCTCTGTAGTAATGGATGTGTAGTTGGGAAGGATGTGTAGTTGGGAAGGAGGTGAAAGGTGGGAACGATACGATATAGCAATTTCTTCGTGTATTCTTCATGACCGCTGTCTAGAGGATTGGGCTTAGTTCTGAGTCCCATTGATATCTACATATATATTTCCTCGCGAGAGCAGGAATTATTTTGTTCGTCGCCTTAGTAGGTGATTGATTTCCTTGTAAATCCTTCGAGGCGTGGCTTACAGCTTCGCCTTTGGCGTTTCCTGCTTCAACATTGTGTCTGCCACTATTCTTCTCTGAATCTTGCCTGTAGCTGTTTTGGGCATGTTATCTGTGAAATATACCTGTTTGACTTTCATTAGCACCTACACATTGAAAATATTCACCGACGGTGTTTGCCGCAAGAATCGTAAGCGAGACGAAAAGGGTGACACAATGTGTCAACGCAAAACCTTTATAACATACCTTCTTCGGCACTTTAAATTTGGCCAGCTTATCCCCAACCCATTTCTTCACCTCTTCTTCGGTAATCCTTTGTCCGCTCTTGGGGACAATAGCTACAGCTACCTCCTGTCCGTACATCTCGTCTGGGATCGCAAAGCTGACTGCCTCGCCTACTTTGGGGTGACGTGCAAGTACATTATCCAGCTCTATAGGGCTGATTTTCTCTCCTCCTTTATTAATTAGCTCCTTGATACGTCCAGTGATAATTACGTATCCATCCTTATCCTTCTTTCCTTGATCGCCAGATCTAAAAAACCCGTTCTTAGTGAAAGAGGATTTGTTTGCTGCAGGATTGTTCAGGTAACCCTTGGTGACGTTCTCTCCTCGAATGCAAATCTCGGCTTCCTTGCCCTGGGCGACTTCATTACCGTCTTGATCTAAAATGGCGATTTCCACGCCTTGGCCAATGCCGACAGAGCCAGGTTGACGTTTCCCCGGAGGGAGAGGGTTCGAGGTCATTTGGTGGGCGGCTTCAGTCATGGCATAGGCCTCGAGAACAGGTGCATTGTACGTAGATTCAAGTTGGTGAAAGGTTGTTGGGGAGAGGGGGGAAGAACATGAGCGGATAAAGCGAATTTTGGGTTTGGGGTTTGGAGCTGGGTTTTTGAGCAGAATTTGGTGGATAGTAGGCACAGCTGTGTACCAGTTTGCTCCATGAGTTATAAAGTCATCCCAAAATTCAGAGGCGGAGAATTTGAGAGGTACTATCACAGAGCCACCGGAGTAGAGAGGAGCGAGGAATCCAGCTAATAGACCATGGACGTGGAATAGTGGCATGACCAGCATGGTGCGGTCAGCGGAGGTAAGTGCGTATGTTGCTTTTATATTTTTCATTGTGCGGGTGAGGTTTCGATGTGTCAATGGCACAGCTTTTGGACGACCTGTTGTGCCACTTGTGTGGAGGACCAAGGCGATATCATCAGGTTGTGCGGTTTCAACTCTTTGATTTCCTTTTCCTTTGAGTTTTCCTTCATCTTTAATATCCAGCACCACCTCTCGTCCATTCCAGTAGCACTCTGCAATCGCTGCTTTGTATTTCCTTGCTGCGCGAACAGCAGCTCCATTTTGTTGAAAAGAGCCTCTCGGCACAAGAGCAACAGCCGAACTCAAATCGTCAATATAGAATTCGAATTCCTCTTGCTTATATGCCGAATTCAAGGGGGCTGCAATAGCTCTCTGCCACGCCGCAGCGAGGAAGGCAACGATGAATTCATAAGTGTTGGGGAGGGCAATTGAGACGGCGGCTTGGGGTGTCACACCGAGCTGTGCGAGCTTCTTTTGGAACGAGTAAACTTCGGCCGAGAGTTCTCTGTAGGAGACTGTCAGGGCTTGCGGTTTGCTTGGAATGATGATTGCAGTCGAATCCTCTCCTGCCGAGAAGGAATTGGAGAGTGTTGTGGCTGCCATTGTGTATTTGGAGGAGGATTTGTTGACAAGATTGCTGTCGACGAAGGGAGGGAGGAAAGAGTGGGGGGAGATATAGCAGAGTACACTGTCCAGCAGAGTAATTTGCTAGAACTAGACTCAATTACTATAAGTATGAATGTAAAATGTCTTTACTTTCAAGATATGTAAAATCAGCAAAAAATTCTATGTTCCGGCAACAATTGTTTGATCTTCCCATCAAATCGCCGAGCAACGGAGAAAGAGCTGTAAGCTTATCGAATAGGTTAGCTTGCACGTGATCTTAGCCTCACTCGCCAGGCTGAGGATTTGAAGAACGTCGCATTCGGATTCTCATTCTGCTCATGGCAAATGTATAACGATTTCTATATGGGAATTCGTCATGTCCAATTCGTCGAATGCGACACCCCCGGCCCGCGGCGGACTCTCATTGTACGCCAATTTGTTGGATCCTGAGAGTAGTACTTCATCTGCGACAGTTTCCAAGGGACCAGTTGTCTTCAAAAGAGAAGAAGCTGCAGAAGATGCTTCAGCTAAGAAGCCTCTGATTGACTCTGGTAATTTGGCTCTTTTTCTAACAATGATTATGGCATACATTGCTTATCCTGCTAATATCAAAAGCGGCTTTACGATTCCAGCCAACAAAAAGACCGCAATTATCGCAAAAGCCAAAACCAAAGAATTCTTTTCCTAAACCTGCCCTAGCAGACTCCTCAAGTAAGGAAAATGTCTCTCAAAAACCTGCGGTAACTCCCAGTTCCACGAGACCCCCAGCCAAATCTACATTCTCCGACTGGACTGGAGTTGGAGAGGACGATGATGTGAATGGCTTCTACGGAGGTGAGAAACGACAGAGAGGTGGACGGAAGAAGAGAAAGAAGCAAAGAGAAGAGCATGTTGCTATCCAAGATTGGGATGACATCTATGACCCAGCACGTCCGAATAACTATGAGGAATACAAGCACAGTGACGAGAAAATCCGCGAAGTAAGGGAATGGAAGGATAGATTATACGCCCATAGGATGGCCAGAAAATACAGCAGCGACAAGGATAGTGATGAAGAAGATTATCGACCGCAAATGAGCAGTAAGGTTCCTACAATTTATACTACCTTGAAGATTAAAGATGTTAATGAGCTTAGAACAATTTGCCCCCCCGTCGGCTTACTCTTTTGCACCTCCACCTATTGATTCTCCACGAAGACCAAAAGACGACTCAGACGATGATTACGCTGAACCATATAAGTCGACGATATCTCCTCCACCTCCAGTTGAAAGCATTCCGCCGCCTCCACCGCCTCCTCCACCTCCAGAAAGTGTATCGGTCGGGGCGATATCTCGAGCTCCAGTTAGATATAATCTTCCACCAGCTCCGAGTGAAATCCCTAGCTCCGAGGCAGAATTAGAAAAGGCATTAGCTGCAGAACCAGATGATGAAGAGGACGATGAAGATGAAAACCAAGAAGACGCCCCCAGGTCTCTTCGACCAGGTCAAAAGGGTTTTGCAGAGCGTCTCATGTCTAAGTATGGCTGGACGAAAGGTAAAGGATTGGGAGCAGATGGGTCTGGTATCATTAATCCTTTACGGGTACAAATAGAGAAGAGAAAAAAGAAATCCGATGCTGAGGGTGGTGGATTTAGAGATTCTGGTGGAAGAGGGAAAATTATTGGTGGCAAGAAAGTCTCTCCTGAGAAAGATTCAGACGTTGGTAAGTACGGACCGATGTCTGAGGTTATTATTCTCAAGGGTATGGTTGATGGGATGGACCTTGATGAGGAAGTCGACGGCGCCGGAGATGGAGGATTAATCCAAGAAATTGGGGACGAATGTGGTGAAAAGGTAACAGATTTGCTCTTGAAACCAAAAACCAGCTAACTTAGAGCACAGTATGGCCGAGTCGAAAGGGTTTATATTCATCGGGACGGTGCGGCACCGAAGGTTTTCGTTAAGTTTACCAGCCAGTTATCTGCTTTAAGGGTAAGCTCTTGATCAAAATTTACAGATTTTTTGCTAAGTTTATCTAGGCCGTGAATGCTCTGGAAGGGCGAATATTCAACGGAAATACTATTTCAGCCTTGTTCTACGATACAGAGCAATTCGAACAAGGGGTTTATAAATAAGCCTTAGTTTAAAAATTAAAGGAAAGATTTCCATGTGTCCACTATTGCCCAGTGTCAGAATGTATTATGTGTTCAAATTTGCATTAACTTTTATTGAGTGACTGCGAATGCCGTGTGCCTGATTTCGAAATTTGGATAAATAAAACCACTAAACTTTTGAGATAGGGAGGTGTTTTGCACCTAGCTTTAAAGCCAAGAATGCACACCTGTAATAGAATCTGTGCATTCAGGTCTCTTTGCGTATGAAACAAAATCACATTTGATTCCCACACTCCATGTCTAATGAAGAGCCGGCTAATTAAAGCCAGGTCTAGGCGAGATTTAGAAGATGTAGAGTTTTTGTGATCCGAAATGTTGAGACTTTGTGTTTATGACATCCGCGAATGAAATAAGATGAGATATGTGAGCTTGCATAGCGCATTCAGAAACCGATGTAAGAAGAGCTCTTCCGTTATCAAGGCTATAAGAGGCATGATCTAACTCCTGAAAGCCAGACGATGCCGAGATATGGAAGAGGTCGCTGTGTAAAAATATTCGAATAGTGGAAGGCATGTGTTCGTGAACGAAAATTTCGAAGAGAAATAAGATTTTGTAGGTTTCACCACGCGAGCTGGCCGAAACCTTGAACAAAAATTGCCAATTCATTTTCATCCTGTCCGTGAGTGGGTCAGATTTTGAAAATCAGGTCTGGTTGAGATTTTGAAAAAGATCAAGAGATCGTAGCAAGTTGGCGTGAGGTGCTGAGTAGCGATTGAACTTCGCAGAGCTGTTTCCTTCGATGGCGACTTCGTGAATATTTCTGCCGAAGGAGTCTTGAGTGATATTCTCTATGGCCATCCTTCTCCATATCCTCCACCATCACTTGAGTGGACATCCTCATGATCAAACTCCTGGATTTTCGGCAGCTCATGTAAGCCATCCTCTTCTCCCTCTCTTCTACTTTCCTCCTCCCCCCCACTAGAGAAACCGCCTTTGTCCTCAATGTTGTGATTCTCGTCATACATCTCATCTTCATCCATGTTCTTGTCATCTATGTTCTCGTCATCCATGTCCTCACTCTCCATCTCCTCTTCGACAGCCTCGACAACGTCTTCCTCCTCGACCCACTTCCTGGCAATGTCATTTGTAGGTTGAGTGACTTCTACCACCTTCACCCAAACAGAGATTTCGGGACCACCGCCATCACCCTAATGCAGCAAATCAGAAAATGGTCATTTTTCACAGTAATGTAATTGTAGGATAAAAGTTTTTAATAGTAAGAAATAATGTGCTTCGAGTGGAGGTTGCTTTCGTCCCAATGAGAGCATATTATTAGACGGCTAGAATTGAAGCTTTAGAAGTGACTGATATTCCATTGATTCGCCGGAGTTGTATGTGGTTACCACTTGGTATTTGGAATAATGGATAAAGTAACCTCCGAAGATAGCCCAGCGTATAGTCCGTACTTTACCGCCATTATACAGAAAGATTTGGACAATAAAACCAAAAACATAGAGGCAATGCCGACCTAGCTGCAGTATAGCCTTTGTAAAGCCGACACTTAACCGCATTGTATCTGAGAAAATAAGAAAATAAAGGTAGAAATATATTCGGAAATAAATCCAGCTGCAACCCAGCCGATGTAAAGCCGATATTGAGCCACATTGCATCTGAGAAGACAAATAATAAGATTGAAGATGAATGAAAGGTAAAATCGGCTACAGTCAGCCGATGCTTTGCCGCAATTGTACTCTTGAAAACGCCAAAATTGAAAGCGAAAGTACAGACGGCAGTAGTTTGACTGCAGTCCAGCCGATGTAAAGCCAATATTCGACAGCATTGCACCTGAGAAGACAAGACAGCAAAAGTGAAATCTGGCTCAGATTAGCCGAAATCCGACTACATTGTACCTGAAAAGGTAGTAAAAGTGAAAAAGAAAATACAGAAGTGAAAACCAGATGAAGATTAGCCGAGGTCAATCCGAACTCACCCCGACTGTTCTGTAGTTCAAGTATATTGTCCCTTAGACAGAAGGATGACCCACAGCTCAAGACAGGAATAACATAGAATAAAATAGCAGAAGATGACCCGGAGGGCCAACATCGGACCATTGTCGGGCCGAAATGAACCGGAAGTATATGGAAGAGAAGAGCAATTTACCTGCATTTCCCAAAAGTATGTTCCATCGTCCTTGGCCCCATACTCCTTGACCTCTCTGGCATCCCAATAGTCAGACTGCTTGGAAATTCTAATGACCTCATTGTTAGCATCAATGAGGCGCGAGAAAATTCCCTTGCGTAGTATAGTTTGCGGCTCTCCAGGGCTTTCGTACTCACGATACACCATGTATACGTGATTCATCTTGATAGTGTGTTGCTATTGCGGAGTTGTTATTGGTTGTAAGGTAAAGCTAGAATTAGAGTTGAAGAAATTTTTGTTGTTTGAGGCTGAAAGTTTGTGTTATCTAATGAAGGGACGGTTTGAATGGTCTTTGAATATTCTGGACGAGATCTGCCCCCTTTTCACCTCGCTTAATTCACTCTTTGTCTCGCTTAGTTCACGCACCTCCTGCCTGTCTGCTTTCGCCCAGAGGATTGGTTGAGAAACACTTCAAGCTAGTTACAATAAGTTGAAAAGATTTTCAACTTACGTTTTTAATATTCTTTCTTTCTACATAAATTGATTTGGCTTTCGCTTCAGAAGTGCTTTTGTCGGAAAGCTTTCCATCTCCCTGAAGGCTGAAAACTATTAAGTAAATTTAATAATTCTAGAGAGGTTTAAGATCAAATTATTCCTTCGCTCCTAGATATTTATAGAAGTTAAACTGTTTAGCTTGAGGTCTCGTAAACAGAAGTGTGTACACGGAGAAGATTATATCGGGTTTTGGGCCTTGGATTTATTTTGCATTATTTTCAACGGAAGGTTGGTACATGGCAAAATCTTCAAGTAGTAGTTGCTGAATGACAAATAAATTGATATTGTAGTCAAGAAGTTGCTTTAATTTTTAATTTTGAGATTTGAATATAGCACAGGGAAGTCGGTGAAGATTTCGAGTACTTTTGAATCTTTTTTCCCTTTTTCATAAGCAGATGCCAATATATAGATAGATATTGAATATTGCTTCCCAATTTTCCTCCATTAGAGTAAAGCCTCCGGGAAGATGCAGAATAGTTCATTAGTCTAATAGTCGTCTCCGCGACTGATCACCTCTTTCACATTCGGGCGGATTAAAATAGTCTAGAGATTTTGTTAGAAAGCCGATAGGATTGTGGATTAAGTCGACTTACATGCTCGAACTGAGCAGTATATGATCCCTTTTTGTCAACCAACGGTGGATATGCTTCCACAATACCACTCGAAACCAGGTTGTTCAGCTACCTTTGATTAATGAATGCTCGTGTGGAGGAAGAATTGACGTACACCTAGCAAATATTTTTCCTGGCCGAGACGATCCAAATATCTTCGGCAAAATGGTAGTGTTCCGAAGTTCTTGTTGATAACATTTAACAATTTGCTTGCAGATGCAATTCGTAATGGTACATTGGGAGCGTCAGCTCGCTTTGCATAATGAGATGTTTCCAACTAGGAGTTATTAGTATATCCAAAATATTAATTGGGTTGAAAGCGTCCTCACATCGTCTCTTACGTATCCATTTCCAGTACTTCCAAATGTTTCAATCGCAAATACCTCTCCCTCCTCCATCTTTGTTTGGTCATTGCTCTTCACAATAGGCACACTTTTTCCGCCATGGATCTGCCATTGCCGGATATCGTGTCCATTCAAGTTTCGGATACACTTGACTGGGAAAGTCTCGCCATTAATTGTGACCTCATAACTCTCCATAGTTTCTTGAATAGCAGTCCCGATCTCTCCAAGTCTGGCATCAATCCCGGCTTCCTTGATACCAGTATTGGTACCTTGCCGAACAGCCTCGAGCAGATTATCGTACATAGGATCGAATGACATCGTGAATGCACTGTCAACAATTCTTCCGTTGATGTGCACTCCAAAATCAACCTTCATGACATTGTCTTTGCTGAGGAGAGTTTTATTTCCAGCATTGGGACTGTAATGTGCCGCAATATGATCTAAGTTGAGACCAGTCGGGAACGCAACACCTCCTTTGATATTGTCACCTTCTTCCAAGCCAGGGTGGCCAGTTAAGGCTCTCACACCATCTTCAATGCCCTCTGCGATTTCTGTCAAGCTCTGTCCGGGTTTGATATTCTTCTGTGCCCATTGCCGAACCTGTCTGTGGACCTCTGCTCCATACCTGTACTCCTGAAGAAAATCATTGTTCATTCGGTCCAAATGTCTCTTCTCTTCATCCGTTGTTCGATATAAATTCTCGTCGCGATATTCCTCTTCTTGGCCGACCGGATACTCCCCGTTTGGGAACAAGTTCGATAATAAGACTCGTGGAGGGTCAGATTGTTTGGTAGGATTTGCTCCTCCAGACTTCTTAGGCTTCCGCTTCCGCTTTCTCTTCTTCTTTGCAGCCCCATCAACCCCTCCTTCACCTATATGTTCCTTTTCATCCTCATCGTTATCCGAATCTTCTACTTCTTCAGTTTTGCTATGTCCATTAGTTTTCGCAGCAGTAGATGCTATCACCGAATCAGGGTCTTTGACTATAAACTTTGTTAGACTAGAACTCGTAGGAATTTCTTTGGCAAGGTTGGAGAATTGGAGAATTGACTACAAAGTTGCTCACCTTTCAGATTGGCAAGAGCACCAGCAGTTTGAGCCGCCATGTTTTCTCCCTAGGAGGGAAATATATCTTATTGAAATGATAATTTAACCTCCCTCCAAATCTTCCAAGATCTTACACAGTTCTGTGAAGGTTGAAATTCTAAGTCAAAAATATTAGTCGAAAAGTTTAAGGTGTCGAGGTTTAGTGGGGCAGAAATACGATACGGGGAGAACCGACCACCGACGCCCTGCGCGTGTGACTTTTTAAACCGCCATTGCCCTTTAGGAATAGCCGATTCGCTCCTCAATGCCGTCACTTGAACTTCCAGTGCCAATATTTTAAGTCAATCTCGGAGAGCTTTGATAACAATATTACAAGATTACAAAGAGAGTAAGAAAGTAATCGTTCGGGATGAGGAATGCCACTCCGTTCTCTTCCCTTCCTAATTGTACGACCGCGACTCCAAGGACTTTTCCATACCAGCGCCACGCGCAGAGATGATCTTCCAACCCAGAACCACTATGAGATATTACAGATACCAACCAATGCGTCTCCCGCAGAGGTGAAGAAGTAAGTTTTGTTCATCTTTAATCCAGAAAACTATTTCCACTTTCTGTACTCCTTATATCATAGCTTACAACTGACAATTTCATAAGGTCCTTCTACGCATTATCTAAAACCCACCATCCGGATCGCAACCCCGACGATCCCTCTGCTTCTGCCCGCTTTGTCCACATATCCGCCGCCTATGACGTTCTCGGCACACCTGCCAAACGCTTAGAATATGACCGCGATCATCTTAAAATCCATTCCACTTTCCAAGGACCTTCTGGTCCTGTCCCACGGGGCTCCTATCACTCATCGGGGCCAGCAGGGGGCCGTCCGGCGTCGGGCTTAAGTCAGCGACGCTCACAATTTCGTGGCCCCCCGCCTAGCTTTTATAAGAACGGAGGATGGGGTGAGCATTCTGCGAAGCGGAAATCTGCGCAGAATACTGCTGCGGACACCGGGGCTGGGGGAGGAGCTGGTGGAATGGGATATGGGCAAGGCCAGAGAGATGAAGTGCCACATTTCGATAGGGAAGCGCATTATAGGACTCAGGAGAACCACGCCAAGTGGCAGGGCAGAAAGGGAGAGCATGATTGGGTGAAAGACGCGGAGACTCATGGAACAACCCTTGGAAACTTTGTGTTTGTGAGTTTGGTCCTAAGCTTGGGGATCATTGTACCAGGAATTTTGTTTGGGAGGATAAGTGGAAAGTTACCAGGTTAGAAGTGAAAGTAGGAACCAAGTGAGGTAAAATAAGTAGATGTACACTAATTACATAGATATTATGGGAAGAGTAGTTCACATAGAGTTGCGGTCGAGTCATTCCTGGCATTTTTTATACTACATACAAGCCGTCCATCTCCTCGCAAGAAATGCAATGCAAAACACGCTCAGGAAATCAATTTTTTATCTCCATCTCTCGTACTCTTTGCCATGCTCTAAGACCGCATTGTATGTACTCTATGCGTCAAAGGTAAAGGAGGTACCGATCTTGTGGGTAGCTTGGTCGAGCTTTTGAGTATCGAAAGAAGCACCGAGGCCGAGAGTGACACCGGGGCGGAGGAGAACATTGTATGCAACGGCAGCGACACCACGGTCGTTGATCTTGACCTAATAAATGTATTAGCAAATGTATTTGGCAGTTCATGAATTACTTTTACCTTGGCGAAAGAGACAGGGTCCAGTCTGTACTTGCTCGCAACCTCAAGTCCGACTTGGTTACCGGACTTGGAGTCCCATGTAGCCTTAGCACCGGCCTCGACTTGTGAGTTAACCTTGTGGTAGTATGAAGCAGTGAAAACGCTCAAGTTGTTGGCCGCAGTGATGGCAGCAGAGTATTGAGGAGCAGAATATCCGATGGCGGCAGCATAGTTGGTAATAGCCGCTTTTTGGACATCATAGCCAGCAGACGCACCAGCTAAGAAACCATCTTGGCCGATAACAGCGTCAACATTTGCGGTGGGACCTTTGAGGAGGTCGAACAAGGCACGGCCGTGGAAGTTGGCTTGCTTGAAGTGGAGGTTGAGCTTGGCACCCTTTGCTTGGGTTGCAGGAAGGAAAGAGCCCAAAAGCTCAGCCTTGAGGCCCTTAGCAATGGTATCGTTCAGCTCAATCTTTGTGTCGAGAGCGTTGACGGTATTCCATGATTGAGTGAGTGTTAAGCCTGTGCGGCGATAGAACATTAGCAGCTGAGCTTGACCTGGCTTCAGATTCAACCAAAAATCGATAACTGGAGTGGGGTTTTTGGGAAAAGCCGAGCGAATGATCAAGTTTTTGAAATATATACCAGTTGGTTTATCCGTGTACTTGGCCTCCAACTGTACACAAGGGTCTCGTCAGTTTTTCCGTCGATTCCTCAATCACGCATGATTCGTACCAGACCGCTTGTTGCACTCTCGTGTGTGCTCTTGCCAGTGACCTTGAAGGCAACGTTGTTCGGGGTGTTGCTCTTGACCTCGAGAGCTGCTGCCGACAAGTGGTAGAAGTCTTTGTTGAGCAACTGATAAAAGGTTAGCTAACAAAACAAATCCGTTGGTCCGGACCATTTGCTTACGTCGTTTGAGGACTTTGCAATATCTGGGAAAGCTGGGACAGACATGGTGAAGCTATAAAACAGGCAGGTTGATGAATTGAGAAAGTTGCGATTGTTTTGGGAGAGAATTGGTATGTGTTCACAGAATCTGTTCTGTTGTTGATGCAATCGGAAATTGAAATTATGCCTCGCCATTTGCGGGCAAAATCGGACCGGGATGTGCACGTGCGTTTTGATTGGCCCAAAAAACCTGCGAACCACCTGACTAGAAAAGGGGCTGCAACATCTTATTGCACCGTACAAAGTGGTACAGTTAGAACATGTTTGAGCATGGAGATACCTGGATGTCTTTTTGAGGAACTCAACAAGGAATCCATATCTTGCACGATTGATCTCTAACAATTCACAATTATCATTCAGATGAAGTCTACCACTAAACCATTTCTCTATGTAGAGACATTGAACCAGTCTATTCAACGCCGTACCGCGAATAGAGCACCCACCACTGCATCTCAGAAACTCTTCGGCTCCAATCTAAGGGTAACTTTTCTAACGGATGTAAGTAGAACATCGAGAACTAGATGCTTTCTTCATTCCGTTTCATCATATTTTTGGTTGTGGATTGCGATGGCCCTGATTTCGAGTTAGTAAGTGGGTTTCAAACGAATTGTGTGACTTAGCGCACCTTCCACTGGGGTCTGTTTGTTTTGACCAAGTTGGAGTCCATCTCATGACAGTTTCTGCACAATAAGGTGGGAAGTGCTCATCGAACATCAGCCGGTACCAGTACCTACGAGGCGGTTAGCATCGAGGGAAAAAGGATGCATTTATTTCTTGGACTTACGCTTCCTTAGTATCTGGAACATCATTGCCCCATTCTGGTTTAGGATTTTTCATCATCTCATCTGTGACGTGGAGTTCGGCGTTGTCCTTCAGTGCGTCAATCCAGCCGTAACCTACACCATCACTGAATTGCTCCTTTTGCCTATAAAGAATGTGTTTTGGAAGATATGGCTGTTCACCAGGTTCATCCGAAGTATCGAATGCTTTTCTGAGAATGTATTTCTCTATCCTCTCTTTGGTGATCAATTTCTCCGTAGGATCAATGTTCATTGCAACCTCCAAGAACTATTTTGGGTTAGTAAAGCGACAACAGTGATCTTGACCAAGAAATTTCACCTGTTTGTCTAAGAAAGGAACTCGAGCCTCAAGACCCCACGCGGAAGTTGATTTGTTGGCTCGCAAACAATCAGACAAGTGGAGGTTCTTAACTCTGCGAACGGTCTCTTCATGGAAAGCTTTCTTATCAGGAGCTGCATGGAAATAGAGGTATCCACCAAATATTTCATCACTTCCCTCGCCACTAAGAACCATCTTTACACCCATAGCTTTGATCTTTCTTGAAAGTAAGAACATAGGGGTTGACGCACGAATCGTTGTCACATCAAATGTCTCCAAATGATAGATAACATCAGTTAAGGCGTTCAATCCCTCCTCGATAGTGAAAGTCATGTCGTGGTGCTTAGTGCCCAGGAACTTTGCAACCTCTTTTGCAGCTTTTGTATCAGGGGCGTTTGGTAAACCAATCGAAAAGGAGTTGAGTTGAGGAAGATATGTCAGAGTCGACAACTTGTTCTCATCGTCAATTCCGACAAGTCCCTCTCCTTTATCTTCGTCTCCTTCTGTTGGAGAGGGCTCCCGGCCGTTTGTACCGTTCATTTGAGCCAAGGCAGCAGATTTCAAGCGTAAAGTCTCGCGCTGAGCAATTGAAGCAACCAAGCTCGAGTCAAGGCCTCCCGATAGTAGCACACCGTAAGGAACTTCGGCCATCAACCGTTTCCGGACCGACCTCTCAAATGTTTCTCGCAAGAGCTTGTAGTCGATTGGCGTTGAGGGCACGTTGGCGGGATCCCACCACGAAGGCTGGAAATACCTAGTGGTCTTGTCCGTCTTTGAGTCATAAATGTGGCCAGGAGGAAATGAAATAATTTTGTCGCAGACCGCATGCAGGCATTTTAACTCTGACGCAAAGAAAACTGCTCCTGGCATCTTGCTTGACCATCCTTGGTAAAAACTTGTGATTCCGATAGGGTCGCGTGCCGCAATTGTTCGGTCCTGAGCTTTGTCGTAAAGGACGAAGGAGAACATGCCATCGAGGTGCTTTGGCGCATCGATATCAAATTGCATATACTAACAAGATTCAGAAGGTACTGTTTAATTTTATAAGGTGTCACCTACCAATGGTATTATGACCTCGCAATCTGAGTGAGTCTTAAAGTGGTATGGGGTCTTCAACGTCTTGCGGACGATTCTATGATTGTAAATCTCGCCATTGACAGCAAGGGCGATACTGTCATCTTGGTTGGTAATAGGTTGCGCTCCACTGTCGACACCGACGATACTCAAACGTTCATGAGCAAGCACTGGTTGGGGCGGATGTTAGTCATAGTACTTACAACTTCTGCCATTGAAAACTTCTTACCAGTGTTGTTGGCCATATAACTCCCCGACCAGTCCGGACCACGATGGCGGCACTGTTTAACCATCTTCAGAGCCGTTGGCTTGAAAGCCTTTGCGTCTGGCACATGGTGGCAACCCACGATTCCACACATGGCGTGGGCGGTGCGGTGAGTAACAGGAAACAACAGCAGTCGATTCCTCTATGGAACCAAGTCCTGTACAATGTATTGATTTGAATCAAGAATAAGAGCAATTGAATGAAGTCAACCGGAGACTGCTCAAGCAATTGGGATGCCTCCAAGGTGCTTGTATTTGTAGTTTGTGGTTTGTCGCTGTCGAGGTATGACTCTACTAAGAATAATTTATTACATGGTGGGGTTTACGAGGGCCAACTTAGGCCGATCTCGCTCTAATGCAGGTCGCGATAAGGTCCAGCCCTCCAGACTCTCCTCCAATGTTTAGCAGAGGATTACTGTCATCCGTACTACTAGATGGATTTCGCAAAGGTCATATGGAAAAAAACAAGGCTTGGAGGACGAAATCTTTTACTTCCTATTTGCTCCCCGCGCGCCTCACGTGGGGTGTCGAGGGGAGAAAATCAGCTGACGGCGAGGGGAATCATGCCGGCGCTCTCTCGCGGATTCAGCGCCAGGGCGAGAAGTAAAAAAGGTCACGCTCACAACATTGACCGCAACGTTCTGCACCGAATTGGCCGCTCACGTCCAATCACTCATTGCGTAGTTAGCCTGCAGTTTGATGTTCCTTTTCTCATTCAATAGCTGTCACAATCCCTCATCTAACCCCATGTTGAAATCCACTCCGTAAGCTATGTCCGTCATAAAACAAGTTCGTTAACATTCCACCCAACGCCAAATGCTGAAAACGGCCCACCCATATGCAATCTGCCAAAAGAGATCTAAGGAGCCGGGTTCTCTTTGACAATTCTCTTGATCTTGTTCTCGTATGCCGCACGATCCTTCTTAAAAAGGTTATAGGCATCGGCCTGGGCTGGCGAGTCTGGGTTGGGGTCGTCGAGTAGGTCTTGAACACCAAGGAGAATCTGTTTGATCGTGATTGCTGGCTTCCAGCCCTCTTCTTCGTTTAAGATCGATAGGCAGACTGTGCCTGAAGGGTACACGTTGGGATGGAATAATGGCGGGACAAATTTGCCTATTCTTGTTAGCTATCACTTGGATATCGCGGCGAGGCTCAAACATTTTGGTGGTTTCGTGGGGTATTCTGTGATATCTGTTAGCTTATATAATTCATAGAGAGGAAACATTATGATATGCGACTCACCGTCAGGAAAGATAACACTCATCTTGAAAAGCCCTCCCTCCCAGAGCGTCTTTTCCTTGCCTGGAATTCCACACTCCCAGACCTTGAGATCAAGTACACCTTGTGCGTTACGCTGAGGTTTTGCGAAGAACCCGAACGGGTGGTCTTTCCTCCATTGTCTTCTCTCCTCTTGAAGCCGATTTTGGCAAAGGGCCATGGTTGCTGGTTCCTTCGGGGAGGCGAATCTGAAGTCTCGCGTTCACAAATGAGGCTGAGACGAAGGCTGAGAAGAAGTAAGAGTTGTCTCTTCTCAGAAACACTTGTATGCGAGAAAAAAACACTGGTAAGCCTTGCTTCCCACGGGTAGGTTGTTAGAATAAATATCAAATTCACCTGTGTTGTTGTTGAGGTATGAGGCTGAAGTAAGAAAATTAACTCTTGTCGCAAGATTTTGTGTTGGTGAATATCTACCTCTGCCAGGTGAATCATGATTGGAAGCGAGAAAGGGCGAACCAGGGTCTCGCCAATACCTCGGTCGGGATACTAGATTTGATTGTCTAGATTGTGCACGATCTTGCTAGAACTAAGTAACTTTTTTCTTTGTATTAGAAGATCAATAGACACCTGTCATATTTGCCATTTAATGCTTTATGACCTGGCACAAACACAGAAGACACTCTGCATGACGCTTCCACCCCGCGCTGCAACTTTCCTCTTGTCACAAGCTTTTTCTACCACAACCCGGGCATTCTGATCTAGCTAGAATCAAACAGAAAGATGGAAAACAAGTCGGGGGATCTAGACAACCCAACGGCAACTTTAGAAAAGGAGACAAAGAAAGAAGAGGCAGAACCTGTCTTGTCAAAATCTCATAACCCCACATCAACAGCAGATGCACCAAAATCGGAAACCCCTGTTAAAGCTGAGGAGGAGGAAGTCCCAGATCCAGACGAGGATGACTTAGATGATTTAGATGGTCAGTACCATATGTTTTCCGCAAGACATGTGTTGATGAAATGGCAGATATGCTCGACCAATTCTCCCCCTCCAAACCTGGCCCTACAGCTCCCAGCGGCCCTGGCAGACCGTCCGCTCCTGTCGATGCTACCATTCCAGAAGAAGGCCTCTCAGACGATGATTTCGCAAAACAACTGCAAGCTGGAATGGCAGATCTTCTTGGAGAGCTTGAAACCTCATCCGATATGCAGGCACAATTCGAGAACATGCTAAAAGAACTTGGTGGACCATCGGCTTTTGGAGAAGCACCCGTTCTAGATGCAGCTACATCATCTTCAAAGACAAAGGCGGGGCCATCTGTACCGGGTGCGAGTGCGACAGAAGAGACTTTCCAAGAAACAATCAGAAAAACAATGGAGCGGATGCAGACAAGCGGAGACCAAGCGACCGCGGCTGCAGCTTCAGATGGTACAGATGATTTACTTGCAGAAATGATGAAGGCTATGCAAGAAGGCGGCTTAGGTGGAGAGGGTTCTGAAGAAGATTTTTCAAAGATGTTGTTGGGGATGATGGAACAACTAACTAATAAGGAGATTTTGTATGAACCAATGAAGGAGCTGGATGACAAGTTCCCAGTTTGGATGGAGAAGAATGCGGGGAAAGTGGAGGAGGCTGATATGAAGAGATATAAGGAGCAGCAGATTTATGTGAGGGAGATTGTTAAGAGGTTTGAGTTGAAGACTTACAAGGATGAAAACACGGAAGATAGAGAATATATCGTTGAAAGAATGCAGAAGGTCAGTATTCTTCATATTAATTGCTTTAATTCTGTACTAACTCATGACAGATGCAAGGAGCTGGCTCCCCTCCAGCTGATCTTGTTGGAGATATGGCTGCAGCACAAGAAGCTTTTGGGGCACCTGAAGAAGGATGTCCAACACAATAAAGAAAGATTTTACATCTAATTCTCCTGACAACTGTGACCTAAGGCCCAATAGCTTTACAGTAAAGCAATAGCCAGAACTCCATTTAATATCCTACCATCGATATTCTGAACTGCCATGACGCCGACGCTAATGTAAATGATAGACAAACACCTGAACATCAACAAAGCTAGCTCATATCCATCATCTCCTGATCTCCAGCATCGGGGAGAGACGGCTGATGAATTTGTTCATTCGATTTCCCATTTTCCTTTAGAATCACATCCATAAATATATGATCGTACTCTTCGTCGTCACTTCCATACGGGGTATCATTTTCAGAATGATCCTGTCGAGCTTGCGTTGTCGGAACTTGATTGCTCCAGAGCAGCGAACCCATCTCTTGATCGGGGATCATTGAAGAATCTTGTTGAAACCAGTCATCTTGACTGATATATGCCTTCAATTCCAACTCCTCTTCCATCGCGACTTCATCAGCCATGATCTCGTCTGAATATCATTAGCTTAATCCTTATCATTTCCCGATTCAACGAACTTACCAATATTTAATGCCTCGTGCTCTTCAGACAGAACTTGTCCCATTGCTTCTGCTTTCCGTATTTCTTCTAATCGCCTCTCCTCCGCAATCCAGAGCAGCCTCATGACCTCTTCCTCTCCCCTCTGCTCCTCCTCATTCAACGCCAATCCCCTCTGCTTCCACCTCTTCTCTTCCGCCCCCTCTCTAACCCTCTTTAAAAACAATTTTCTTCTCGTTTCTCGTCCCTCATCTGGGTTCCGCCCATGGATCAAGGGGTTATTTCTCGTGACTCGTTTGCTGAACACACTTTCTCTTCCATTAGCACCACTCCGACTCCTCGATGGAGGCGGAGAAGGCAGCGCCGCCCCAGTCTTCGGAGAAGAGTCTGGCTTGGGTTGAGGTTGAGATTGACTCTTCGATATAGGTGTTGGTGAAAGCATGTTCAAATCTGCATCCGCAGCGCGTATGGGCGAAGGCAGATTTTCATGTCGAGTGGAGAGCGGGGAAGGAGAACTGCGCAGTGGCGAGGATGACAGCGGTGATGGGACGTGAGGATGGTAATGTTTAGTATGCAGAGGTGTTGGAAGCATGCTGAACATATTGACTTCTTGTTCAGCAGTCGTTGTGGTGATTTAATGCTTGTTGTCAGGTAGTAGAAGTGGAAGGTTCGGGGTAGTAGTTAGGACGCGACGCGCCTTTCGCGTAAACTTCTGTCGCTGGCGCCAGTCGTCCCTAGTGCAAAATCTCGATATCGAAGAAATTGTTTAAATTTTTTTTTTTTTTTGGAATTCTCGTCACTAGATATAGCTTGTCTTCAAATTCTTACACTCGATTAATTGTTTGCCTATTAATATAGCGAGCTCAGCCAGTTTACGTCTTGGTCAGCCACCGTCGTGCATTAGACGTCTCACCCGAGAATCCTTCCAAGCTGATCATACTGTACAGCCATTCCAAAGATAAAGAAGGATCCGGTGACTATTTTCCACAACGCCTCAACTATAGGTACCAAACGCCCTAGTTTCCAGATATCGCATCATTCATCGGTTTCCGTCTCGGCTGCAACGCGAAGATCATAACTCAAATCGAAACATTCTGCAAGAAGATCATTCACACTTCCTTGGCCTTCAGGGATATCCTGCCCGACCATGAATTTTCCATCCACCCTCATGTTATCAATGGAATTGAGCTACAGAGGAGTCAGTCGAAAGCCTCAGAATATCTGACTGAATAGCATACCTTCATGCTATATGGGTATAGCTCCCTCGGTGAGCTGACACCTCCAGAATTCTTCACCTCAATAAGACACCGTCTCAGGGTTTGCAGTTGATTATAGACCGGTAGAAGCGCCTCAGACACTGGCTCTGATGAAACCATCAAATAGTAAATGTAGGCATAGCTTCTCCGAATAAGATAAAGCATTGTCTACAAGGTTAGTAATTCTAGTAGGTACATCATCTATTATTCATTGGGCACATACCCTTTGGACATAAAGTTCTGCAAACTGACCTTCCGAATCAACAAAATTACCGTCAATACGACTCTCGTCGATTTTGTCCAATTGTCTTTGGTAATCGTACAAATCTGTCTCTCGCAAGGACCAAGCCTGTGTCAAAGACAATTTTTCGAGCTTATTCCGAATATCGAGCAAGACTAGATATGTTTGCTTGAAGTTCTCCGGCATTTGTCCTTTTCTAATCGCGGTTAGCTTTGCATCTTACTCAATAGCTTTTGTAGTATAAAAGACATACCGCTGCAAAATCAACTCGGACCACAACAAACATTTTCTCAACAGCTCGCAGACTTCATCATTACCACTTGGTACCTCTCCATTAGCAGCAACAAATTTTCCATGTACTCGTTGTGCATCAATTTCCTGCAACTGAGCTTGTAGCTTTTGGACCTCCGAGCTAGAAAACTGGTTGAGATATTAGCATTGCAAACCCTACAGCGATTAGCTATTACGGTACCTTCGTCCGTGTGTTTGCTAAGGACAAAGATCTAAGGATCGAAATCAGCCTCTCGTGTATCATAGGTAAGTCTCCATCAAGGCGACTCAGTCTGTTTTGTAAATTGGTAAGTATGGTTTGGCAAACTTCGATACGGTTCGACAAGAGCGTAAGGAGTTTCTCTGAGTGACTACCGTCCGCCTTTTTAACAATATCCCGGAGTTTTTCCAGGGTATGTGAACAATGTGTCAGGTCCTTTGCCGAATATAAATCCACCTCGATCAGATGGTCCAAGAGACGATTGATCGTCGAGGTTAAGGCATACGCCGCGGGAGCCTCATTATTGCGCCCAATTGTCATAAAGAAAAGTGAGAGTAATTGGAAGCATCCATCAAGGACTCTGTCAACTAAAAATTAACGAATTAGTGACTGTATCAAGGTTAGAAGGCTGGTATGTACCTTGATTATGTTCCTGGGGCTTATCAGCCCGAATTTCATTGAGCAACTTGACTTGCTCAACAACCCTGTCGTAAAGAGGTAAAACATCTGAGGATTTAACATAAGTTGACCGGTCTGTTTTTAACAGAGTCAGTTCATTTCGGACTTGTTGCAAACTATCTTGAATTGGCTGTTCTCTTGGATCAAGCGGGGGAGGTAGAGTTGGAGTATCAGCCATATTGCCGAGGCTATCCGTCTGATGGAAACCGAATACGTCTCTGAGAGGTCGAGATAGAATACAAGCTCATATAATTATTATGCTCAAAGAGGAAATCCAAATTTGCACAATCATCTGCAGTCCGGTCAGCAGAAATTTTGATTCAAGCAACTTCAAAAATATGACATCCTTCCAGCTGCGACCTGCAGCGGGGGAGATAATCAGGTGGGGGTGTACATATTATGTAAGCGAGATCGGCATCGCTTCAACGGCCAATCAGGAATTTATCAGCCCTTGACCACCACACCGTGAATTTTCGAAAATCGAGGTGGAACTTCTTCCAATACGCGACGATCAACTTCAAGTTCTTCACGAGAAACCAAAATACCGACAACCATCTTTTGTCGGTGAGTCGCATACGATATTCGAATTCTTTAAAAGCTCGAGGACTAATTAGAACCATTAGACTTACATCTTCAAAATGTCGAACGCCGAACTCGCTGTCTCTTACGCCAGCTTAATCCTCGCCGATGACGGTGTCGATATCACTGTACGACTCTTATCCCTCGAGACCTTGCGAACAGAGTCGAAGTAATGGTTGGATGCATTGCTGATTATTCATAGTCTGAGAAATTACAAACTCTCCTGAAGGCTGCTAAAATCGAAGAAGTGGAACCTATCTGGTGCTCGCTTTTCGCCAAGGTACGAACAGATTCACAATGGCGATTTAAACCACTGGAACAGTGCTGATATTTGGGATTTACAGGCTCTCGAGGGAAAGGATGTTAAGGACCTTCTGTTGAACGTCGGATCAGGCGGTGGAGCCGCGGCAGCGCCATCAGGTGGTGCTACTGCAGGTGGAGCAGCAGCAGAGGAAGAAGTAAAGGAGGAAGAAAAGGAAGAGGGTACGCATCTCTCTATAGGAACACATATCTCTGATGGTTATACTGACCCATTTTACAGCAAAGGAAGAATCAGACGAGGATATGGGTTTCGGTCTTTTCGACTAGAGCGGTTCATCAAATTTCCTGTCTGTACTTACAAATGCATGGCCACGGTCTTCTCACTCTCGGTGCAACATTTGGCTGGTGGATTAGCTTTCCATAGATAGGCAAGCTCATGACGGTTATTGAACCCCTGGCCTTCCCTGGTTGTGCTTGGAGCAGTGAAAAATAATGGAACTGGTGTTCACATAACCTTGTCTTATTCAGTATACCTCCATGTGGCACCCCACCAGTCTTGCTTCGTTGCTTTACAAATTCCCCTATTATGGTTTATTAGCCATCGCTGTTTTGAATATGTGTGCCCACAAGAGTCACGCTCGATAAATTTTCTACGACTGGTCATAGGCTATGACTTTCATCTGGAGTAAATCATTCTCTCCATCAATACCACCATTCACCCTGGACAGTTGTTATCCCGAAGGTGTGACCAAATTCAGCTATTTGGAGCACCAGAAACCATTGATTCAGACAATTATTAGGAAATTACCTTGAGTATATGATTTTCCGCCGAGAATTTAGTCACGCAAGATATTATTGAAATAAGCGTCTTGAGTATAACGCTACCACGCAGAGAATGAAGCACAAACTTCAGAGCCTCACAAGTTGTGCAATTGAATTCTGTCAACCTATCTTTCGCTTAGGCAAACGCACTCCGAGTTACTTTTGAAGTCATTTCCCCCTCCTTATGCCGTTGTTGGAAATCCAGTATGAAACAGATTATAAACCCGCCTATCTCAAACAATGCCTCCTCCACATGTGGTACTTTCACCTTCGCCTAGGGACAAATCCAATTCATGAAATAGGAAAAATTGTCTCCCACTCAAAGAGATGGAAATCCTTGCTAATTTGTAGTCGTTTCTCCCATTTGATAATCCCTCTCCTGGATATAGCTTTTGGTCTTTGGCTGAGAATGTTCCCGACGCGTTTGGAAAGTATATTCTGAATGAAATCATTATGACCTATGATTACTGAGTAGAGAAATAGTTTGACACACGCACATGCCGAGATGATACTTTGGATTCAAAGAGGGAGATTCTTTAATCATACCTGAAACGAAAGATAAGGAATTTGAGTTTGGATTGGGATTGAGTTTAGCATAGATTTAGTTGTTTGAATGATGGTCGTGTTGAGATTAATCTTTTTAATGCTACATAGATTTATTCCTGTCTTCGGATGGAATGAGCCCCAAGAAATAATGAGGACCACTGGGCCGACTTCTACCATGAGCTGTTACAATCCCATCCTAGAAGGCTATGAAATGATTTGGTTGCCGGAAAGAGCATACTCAATCTGTCAAGACACCACAAAGCGGACGTAAACACGGGAAGGACAATATCTGATTACTTGGGAACCAACATGTATTTACAAGATTTGAGCACGCTTGTTCCGTAGCCCAAATTCTCCTTCCATTTTAGGTTTTCATCCAATCTTATTCAAGGGTTCCCGGTATGCACATATGAATGGATAAATCTGGATCTGTTTTGACATTAACACAACACTTGGCTAGGCCTCTTCTACTTTCAAACGAATCCGGATTACCCCCAACAACAAAAAGGTAAATGTAACTTACTTTGTTGAAATCCCACACATCATTCTGGCTGTAAACGTCTTTCTTCAAGCGCTCAAGGATCTCCTCTTTAGACGAAGCCTCCAATACCATCGTACTACCTAAAATTTTGGGGGGTTCTCCTTCCTTTGGTATTTCTTCTACCATGGCTCCTGTTAGGGTGTGATGTTAGCATCGTTAAAGATAAACACCCTCAACCCCTGTATCAATAATAAAAAACTTGGTTTGTAGGGCTAAATATAGCAGTTATGTGAGGAAGAAAAAGAGGGTGTCATGTGATCGGGGAGTGAGAATGCCTTACCACCCATCTTCACGGTGCCATTCTTTATCAAAGGTTGCAGCCCCTCAAAATGCTTACTATTCAGGGCATAAATTAGCTCTACATCTTGATTTATAAGAAAGCAGTCACTCACGAACGGATCTCCATTCTCTTGCCAAGCGCTCCTACATTGTCGGGAATGACGACGAGAAATTCAAATTTGCCTGGAGGGGTGGGAATCGCGGCCATTGTTCGATTTTGTATGTGTCTCGTGGGATGAAGGATATATCGGGAACTGGGTCTGAGAAGATGACGGATCGAAGGGGATTTATAGATGTGAAGGAAGGACATGGCTGCTGATATTGGAAAATAATGGGAGGACGTTGTTCAAAATGCCCCACTAAGACTCTCCGGATAAGCTGTGTGGGGTTGTTGCCGCGTTCTACCGGTTGTCACGCTGTAGGCATATAGGTAAGGTTATGGAGTGGAAAATACTTTAAGCTTCAAACTAAACGAGCCCGAGGAACGATAATAGGCATGAGGCACGGAGTAAATGATTGACTCAGCACTGCCGGATATCCCCTGACCAATTCCACTTTAGTGATCTTTATGCGGGCATCTTTGGCATGCGGAAAATACATAGTGACGATTAATAATCGGGTTCGATAGCTGATGCGGCAATCTTACATCTTCGTGTCTTTCTAAATGATTAGTGATTTTTAACCAGGAGTTAGATATAAGTATTTCCTATGTAAAGTTACGCTAGCCGTTATGCCTATCCTTCCCAAATAGGATGTAGACCCCCCTTTCCTAATCGGGAAAGGCGCTTTTATCGAAACTTCCTACAACTACGGAGTATACCCAAGAAAGTTTAAGAAATCGTCTGTTTAACTGCTTTTAATCGCATTAATAGTTATAGATACATTGCTAAAATCTCACTCTTAATGGCCGTATTACTAAACTGGCAGAGATCACGAACGGTCGGGCCACTTGAAGAGCATTTCCCCCATGCAACAATGTTATTTGTTATCTCTAGGAAAGTGGACATCTGAAAGAACCTAGAAAACAAATGTCCAGCATAACATCAGCACTAGAACCTAGATCACTCATAGACCTATGAGTGTTATTGAGAAATCATAGAGTAAATACAGGATAGTGAGATCAAGTTTCTATGTAGCGGCTTCCTACCTCGCTATGCATCTAGCTCTCAATACATGCATGGCGAGAGGTACGACTATTATGGGCCAAAAGATTGAGTCCATTAAGATAATCTATATCAATCAATACGGCCAGTCACTCAAGTCGCGAGAAAAATACACTACGGTATAAACACTATATCATAATTCAATATTCAAGGTTGGAGACGCTTATATACAATCTTCAAAATATCTCAAACAGTTCCTCTATCCACAAACTTCTTGGGTACATCCACTGTTCTCGCTCTCAAGTACTCACAGCAGTTTTTGCCCAAGGTATCATAGGTACTACAAGCATCGTAGCCGCGATCCAAATGATCGTGGAGCAAGAAGTGCACAGCCTTGATATTTGGCATTTCAAACCGATCGATTGGCTTTCCGTGATCCTCCTCAGGGCCCAACAATTCCCGTATCTTTGCAACTGTCAAAAAGCTACGCAGCCAATCCCATTCGTCTGCATGACGAACAAAGAATCCGACGTTACAGTCACTGCACTTATCACCAGAACGGCCAAGTACGATCTTACCAAGTGGAATACGGACAGTAGGGCCAAATGAGTCGAGGCTGACAGGACCTTTGGTCTCGTATGTAGGTTGTTGCCGGTCGTAGGTGCGGAATTCAGGGGCGAGTGGCATATCTATAACGGGCTTGGGAGCGTCCCAGAGGAGGTGAACCCGTTGAGTCAAAGCGGATTGAGGGAGGAGGGATGGGTGGTACTCGTAGTATGGCTTGCCTTCTGCTTGGCGCATATCGTTGCCCAAGGAAGCGCCCTACCCTTGTCAGTTCTATTTTCATATCCGAAGAGGCTTGAAAATACTTACGGGGCAGGACTGCAAGAAAGTAACCATACTTCTACGGAAGAAGCCAGCGGGATTTCTCATCTTGAGAAGATCTCTGTCCTTTGTTTGAGCGAAGATACGGAAGTCGACTGTTGCCACATCTTGGTTCCTAGCATCGATGACCGAACTGCCATTTTGCATGAATTTGAGGACAGTGAACTTATTGAGAAGTTCATCACCAATTTCGTACTTGATTTGTTCTTCAGTCCATTTGCATTTCTCTTCGATATCGAGGCCGCAGAGGTAAACGTGGTACTCTGCTTGCCAACCAGCGAAGCCGGTGATTCTATCAGATCATCAGAAACGTTTAGTTTAGCATATTTATATATTTACTCACCCAACTTTAGTGGTTGGTGGGGGAGGGAGACCCTTAACCCCAGATACTTTAACTTGATCCTCTCCAACTTGTTCAATCTTTATGCCCTCAATTTGAGCAGTTACATCGCAATTATAATATAATGGACCCTGGATTTCGTAAAGAAGTTGAGAGGTGATAGATGAGACAGTCATGCAGCCACCGGTGTTCTTCTCCTTATACATAATTGCGTGGCCCATATGGTCAATGGCGGCAATTGGGAAACCTAAGTTGATGTGCTTCTTCTGCTTGAGGAGGTCCTTGAAATCGGAGGAGTAACCACCACTCACATAGGCAGCACATTCAAGAAGATGACCGATAATAAGAGACCCGGCAAGTTCGTCAAACTGGTCTGCTGTCCATTTATGCCACCATCTAAGGCTTGTTAGTAAATATTTTCTAAAAAAAAGTATGAAGACTTACGCAGCGGCACCAATAATAGGAGAGGCGTCAGAAACACGTCCGCAAATAACAATGTCAGCACCCTCGGTCAACGCCTTTGCAATACCGAGACCTCCTAGATAACATTGCGCACAAACTGGATCCAAACCCCATTCCTGAATAGATTTATTATGCATCAAGCTCCGAAATCCCTCACCTTTCTCCATCATCGCCTTTACAGCTCCCGTGGCATCATCTCCTTCAATCCACGCAACTTTCAAATCATGTCCTCTTTCTTTAACCTTCTTCTGAACCAACTTTGCCAAAATCTCCGCATCGCTGGCTCCGGCATTAACAGCGAGCTTAATCTTTCTCCTCGCCAAATCGTCAATCGCAGGCTCGAAGCAGTCCATGAAATTCTCCGCAAACATGGCATGCTCGACTTGCTCATCGAATGTAAGTTGCTTGCCCCCTATTTGGGCTTGTTTAGCAATCTTTCCAGTGCCATGGATGGTCATGGTCATTTCTGAGAGCCAGTCTCCGACAATGACATCAACATCTTCATTGGCAGCCAAGCTGGAAATGGCACGAACTCTGTCGGAGAAACCCCCTGAGGCGCCCGCAACACGAACAGCGCGATTGAGAGAGGGTGTCATTTTCGAGATATATAAATTTAAAATGTACTTAAAACAAAGAGGGACTGTTGCCTGAGGTGCGAGTATCTCACAGTAGCAAACAGAAACTTGCAGCCGTGGTGAAGAAGTAGATTTATAAGAACACGAAAAGTACAGAGATAAAGTTTGGAAGAAAAGAGAATTCTCTTATCATATGCCCGCTAATATAATTATTAAACCATTCTCCAGAGAGGAGCTTGATCCACCGGATATCTTCCGGATACTTAGGATCCTGTACATTTGAGCTCCAGTTCGGTGCTGGACACCCGAAGCGGAAAATGACTCGCGGAATGCCTTCCTATTGGCTGCCACACGCTGTTTATCGGTTTAACTGTGTCATGCTGTGGTTTTTATGAGAAAATATGGAGCAGATTTGAGATATGCGGGGTTGGATGTTGTTCCCGAGGATACGCGGTTTGGTGGGGTATCATGGGAATGTTATATGGACGAAAGTGCCGGGTTAAACTCCACAATTTTAGAGTTAGATCAAGAAGCTCACAGGACACGAAAGTGCTTAAAATTGCATACAAAATTTGTTTAAATCAAGAACATAATTATAACTAACTTCAATAAGAATTAAATGAGGCGCTACTACTTATTTTTGTGAAGCTGTTAAGCGTTGAGAGCATTCGTATATTTAAGACTTTGACTCAGGGCTGTGGCAATTACCATTAAACATCTGCATTTCCGTGACAACTTATCCGTAATCCCTTTCTTCTCGAGAACTGCATTTCAACCACAATACGAGAAATTATTTTTAATTCCGTCAAAGGCTACAGGGCTGCACAAGAAACTCCCGCCCCATCATAGAGACAGACACTTAGCTGCTTAGCTCCAACCAACATCTAGGTAAGATATCCAATTTCTTCTCTGGCCTGGCCTAAATTTAGAACCTGGATACTTCATTGTCAATCAAAATATATAGAGCAGCCTCAAGCACTTCTTCAAAGAATTTCTGATGCCTATTATATAATCATTGTTCTGGCACCCTGAGTCTCGCTTACCATGACGGCTACCGGAAATATAGATCCAGGAATTCCCCGCGATTGTGGCTAACTCCACAGGATGAGTCTCAGCCGCAACCGTGATGTGCATTCTACCTCAGGCCGGCTTATGATTTTGGGGCCGTCGGGTTGGATAACAAAGCATACGGGCTATGGTGAGGAGTAGTCGCTCGGAACACTCTGCTGAACGGCAGGACGGTGTTTTTACCCCCTCAATAGCTATTACTATATAATTCGGTCAAGGTAAGTCTGAAAAAACCATTCAGTCATCTCTTATAATCAATTGATATGGAAGCCTCCGCCCTCCCTAAATGGAGAGAAATTCCTCCTGTCCAAGGCATGCCGTAAGCCCCTCCACAAAACCTTGCTCTTGACTCCAACTCCCAAGCCCTCCTGACACTCGCTTAGACATGGTACGGCATGGGGACTGTTCCCCCCGCCAGCAGGATCCCCCCCAGGCACGAAAGATTGTCTGGGAACCCTTAATCTTCTCACCCCATCTGTAGTGCATGCCGCCTCAAGTGAGATCCAAACGGGTAAATCCGTCTCCCTGAATTGGGGAATGGAAAAGCAACATAAGCCAGGGTTTGGGAGGCAGTATTTGGAACATAAAATTGTGGATTGGAGAAAGAAGGGTGATGGGAATGGCAATGGCAACTGGAGCTATGATGATGAGGTTCATATTAATACACAGGCTGGTGAGTGAAAAGTTTCTTGTATGTCTTTATTGAGATCCGGCATTCAAGCATTGAGAGAAATGGAGTAGAGGTGAACTAAAATAAGAGCTAATTTGAAAATTGGAGGTAGGAAGCCAGTGGGATGGATTGCGTAAGTATTACTTCTCCTTTTTAATAAGATGCATTCATTCTGAATATGAAAAGGGCACTGGGGGCACAGCAAAACTGGTCTTTACTATGGCGGCGTTCACCATGACGACTTGTTGAAAACACCTCATCTTGGAATTGAAAGTAAGACTCCTTTCCATTTTCTCTCAGCTTCAAGCCAATGAACAATCATCGCCTAGACTATACAAAACGGGGTGGTATTGTGGGCCGTGGTATCTTGCTCGATTATTACTCCTATGCAGCGCGTCACAATATCAAATACTCACCTATGTCTGCCCATCCCATCACGGTTGCAGACCTCAAGGCCATGGCCCAGGAAGCCAATCTTGAAATCAAAGCGGCAGATATCCTGCTGGTTCGAACCGGATGGACTAAATGGTACGACGAGAATAGCGAAGAGGATAGAATGAAGTATGTCACTAACGGGAGTGATTGGATTGGAGTGTTGGGCTGCGAAGAGACTGTTGAGTGGCTTTGGAATCACCATTTTTCTGCTGTTGCGTCAGATAGTATCGGGTTTGAGGTGTGGCCTACTTTAGACGACTATAGTGCGTGTTTTTCTCCCCTGATAAAATGGGGAAATATACTGACATTGCACAAGAACTTCACGATCATTTATTGTCCATGTGGGGCTGTCCCATTGGAGAGATGTGGGATTTAGAAGGATTGGCAGAAGAGTGTGAGAAACAGAAGAGGTGGAGCTTCTTTTTGACAAGTTCTCCTTTTAATATTACTGGAGGCGTGGCTAGCCCTCCTAATGCTATTGCAGTCTTCTAGTAGTTGTTGCTAACTTAATTAAAATACAATTTGTGATGTATCATGAAGATAAATCATTGTAGATAGACGTGCTTGCAGCCGCCTATCATTTACTTCCCAACTCGGTCCCCCGTCCTACTTAGCGAATTGAATTTGTTCCAGAGTGTCTCCTGTATGTCTCATAGGTTCTCCCAAAGGGCTTTGATTCCCAACGGATGTATATTCGGAGATTTTTTGGCATAATTATGAAAGGTTTCATATAACAAGCTAAAACTTAAGTCATGACCATGGCCTTCGCATTCGCATCTTGAACATCATGCTCATAATCCCTACTCAGTCGAAAGGACATATATATCTTGGTTAGTCGTTTAATCTGTGAGTAAATTTACCGATCCTATATCTGGCACCCGGAAATTTATGAACGAATAAATGAAGCTCATCCCACTTGGTGAGTGATTGCCACGCCTGCCTGGACCGCAAAGCGAGTTGCTCTACCTATAGGTTCTCTCATGAAAGGGACTTGGGTCCATAAGTCCAAAATTCTTAGGCAACGGTTGATGAGAAGCTCTACATCGAACGGAATTGGGCAATGATAGACTGGCTGATAGGCTAGTAACAAGATCATGAAGATGGCGTAGAATCTGGTCCCAAGTCAGTCCTAGAACCAAAGATATAATATTTGATATGAAACTCACGCTCTCATTGCAGTATGTGAGACAAGCGTCTTTTGCATCATAATACCCTCAGAGGCTTTCAAGTGCAGAATGCAAGACTCGATGCATTCCTTTGCCCCTTGATGGACAGCTAAGCTCTCGGCAGAGTCATCGCTGGAATTTTGCCCAACAGCGGTATCTTTCATATATTTGAGGACGAATGGCCAATAGATAACGCTTGACAAACAGAACCATTGATTTCGTAGATGCTCCTTTCTGAGATCAAATAGCGGAGATGTATCAAGCGGAAATTGTAATGACATGGGGAGGGCTTGGTGCCATCTCAACATTTGATTTCGTAACTCTGAGGCCACAATTGGGACGTACAAAGCATGCCCAGCTGCATTTGTTATTAGTAGGGAACTTAAAAACTGATATGACACTTAAATTCACCTTTGAAACCAATAGTCTCTATCACTTCGGACAGTAAATTTCGGAGAGATATCAATGCCAGGAAGAAATATAATCCCTCTTCCTCAATAGTGCTTGTTGGTAGTGGCAAATTTTCTTGAAGAGCTCGAATCCCACTCGTAGGAAGCTCAAGACATACTTCTAACTCACTGTTACCAATTAATATTGATGCTAATTAAGAAGACGTAGAATATATGTACTTTTCAATGACGTAAGCTACCCAAAATGCCCGTCCGTTGAGGCCGGAAGAGGTGGTTTCGGGTGATTTCCAATTAGTCTTTAATAAAAGCATAAACTCGCTAGAAACTTGCTTGATTTCTTTCCATGACTGAACCGGGCGCAAAGAAAAGGAGAGATAAACGCTATTGAATATTAGACATTTCCTTGACGATACTAGAGTCATCTACTTACGAAAATAATGTTTGACACTGAAGATATTCAAGAATTCCAACTTTAGGTCTTGCACTTCTTAATATTTTATATGCCAGAGCCAGGTACTCGAATCCAGGTAGCTGACGAGGATCTTCGTGGTAGAATCTCTCATCGGCTGCCATTGCACCAATTGCGAAAATGAGTAAAGTTAAACATGTGGAAGGACTGTTGTCAGAAAATTGACAAGAAGATGATAGTGTTACATGTTGAATACACACATCATCTCCGAAAAGCGGCATCCATCTCAGAAAGCCACTCACAAACTTACGCTGCAGCCTCCAGCATGTCTGGGGAGAGAAGTCGGGCTCCACAATAGCACCTTCGAGGCATTCATAAAAATCATTTCCTTGTTGGATCTCGCCAGAGAAAAATAGTTCGGACGAATCATAGGAGCATGGGCCTAGCGATTCTGGAGCAACGAACGACATGAGATTGGGCATGCGATGGCCACCAGAGCGGATAGTTGAGAAGCTTCCATGTGAGGAAGGCCCGGCTCTGATCTGACTAGGACCATGGGTTGAAATCAAATCAGAGAAAACAGTTGGAGAAAAGGCTAAGGGGGATGGGATATCTGCAGTAGCGCCATTGAATGCCGTGATGCTATTGACTTTCTCCGAAAGGGCGCTGATAGATTCTTGGATTTGATCAAGACGATAGTCAAATTTACCAAGAGCTGCTGTTGCAGCTGCAGTAACTGGTTCCCTGCATTCGAATTAAGATTAGTGGCCATGTCAACTAGTTACGAAAAGGATGTAACTACCTATCCCATAAATTTGGCTTCCGGTAGATACATTCGATCTCAAGTTCGATGCACTTCGAGCATGCGGGCTTCTTTGCATCGCATTTACTTCGTCGAGCTCGACAGACTTCACACTAACCCAGCCGTTGTCAGATCATGATGGCGGAACTTTTTTCGTACACTTACTGCAATTGCAGTTCTCTTTCGCGGATAGTCGGCACCGCCAAGCCTCCTCTCGATCTGCGCCATAGGAGCTGTGCAGTTAAGTTATTTCTGGCACACAAGATGCTGGGGAAATAGTATCTTCCATCAAACACTGGGCCCGGAACGAAGACACGCGGATATATAAATCAGATCTGTGGGGTACATATTTGCTACGTGCGGCTAGCATGTCACAGGGACGCGGGGTTGTGGGGAAAGGCGCCTCGGAAAAGGACAAGCGGCGACAATGCTACTTTAAACACTCTGAAAACTTGCAATAAATATAATACGAAAAGAACCTCCGCAAATAGCTTTGCTCAAAATATTTCAAGAAATTTTCCGAAATCTCTGCGGCTGGCTGTTCACGAAGATCCTCAAAAGCATATTATTGTGCCTCAATTGTTCGAATGGCTCAAGTATGCGGAATATACCATTAGGTGCCTCACCATAGCAAACCACCTACCATTGACAAGATATTAGATTCCTCATGAATTAATTCTCTTCAGAAGTTGGAGCAGATATTATAAGTTGGCGTGTTCTCGGCTTTGTGCCGAGCCAAGCCTCTGTTTGAATTGAATGACAGGAAAGCCAGGAGACATGATTTACGGTATTTTTTATATTATTCGGAGGTCGGATCTATAAGTTGCTCTTACGTTGCCGGTAAAACGACCCAATGCTGGAAAAATCTAGTGCTTTCCTTCTAGGGGGTATAGACTAAAAGTCTCTCATATTAGACGGCTTGCATAACATTCCCATTCCGGTAATGGAAGCAAACCACTTTTTCGAAGTCTCTCCTCTTCTTCCCCCCTTTCCACAAATTTTATATTCCAAGAATATCCTTGGGAGCCTAGAATGGCTCCCAAGGGGCGTTTACGCCTGATTGTGGAACATGTCATGAATCTGCTAGTGTTGGTAACATTAAAGTGAGGAATTATCTCCTCAATTTTCAAGCACTTGCTTGATATAGAGGTAGACGCAAAACCTGAATGTTAAAAGTAGCAGAAAACGTGAAATGAGAAGTAAACATTTTCTCTAAAGGTATGATTGAGGTACATATTCTGATGAGACTGGTGATAAATATAATTGGCAAATGATGCCAGTTGCTATCCCCGGTACTACTGTATTGAAGAACTGGGAGATCGATACTTGATCAAAGAGTTTTCAAAGAATAAACTATAGCTCGGCTGTAAGAATGTGTGAATTTACGGAAGCATGAATTACAGGGTAAGCGAAGGTGTGCCAAGATGGATTGCCTCTTTGAAAAGGGTAGGATATTCCGAGTGCCAAGAGCTGGATATTACGACGTTTGACGTGATAATGTTGAAATAAAGTTTCCTGTAGATCTCAATTTAGGCCGATTACTTGCATAGAATCAATAATAGCGCTTTGAAGGCCACAGCGCTAAAGAGCACGCCGCAGTGTTGCATCTGGCAGAATATATGAAGCACAGTGTGGGATTATATATGTTCAAACCGTTCTCGATAATAACCGCGTTGGATGATGGATACACTGCGTGATCGTAACTTCACCCGCAGAGCAAGCACTGATGTAATTCACAGGCTGATATTCTCGCATGATTCCTTCATTTCCGCCTTTGTCCGTCATGGCCGTGCAGCACATTCTCAACTGCCAGTTCGAGAGCGAGAGCGAGGATTATATTAAACGTCGAACTATGCCGCAAAGTCTTGTCGAAATCAGCGAGGCAGTACGGGCGCTTGGCGGAATGTCGTGAGCGGTATTTGGCCTGTGAACGTGCTAGAATGAGCTTTGCGCTTCAGGCTATACAGGTTGTCCAACGCGATAGAGGGATGGAGATGCTCGCCGCTCGGTAGTGGGCCTATGGTTAGAGAACAGAGTCACTTGGGCAGAGAGGCAGAAACGGAGGCAGATGCAGGACGATGGGCATAGCACCAAAATACCTACTGCAACCTCTTACACAGAAGCAGGAGTCGGAGTGCTGCAGGATCCGTCAATACTAAAACCGGAGCGATGGCCGGAGCGAAGCATGGCGTAAAGCATCTGAATTACTGTAAGAAGGCTGTCCCATCCTGTCGTGTGGAAGAACCGACCATGGACAGGGGTTCTCGGGGAGTGTTTATTTTTTATTTTTTTTTGTTGTTGACGTTACACTTCGGCGGTGACGTTTCTGTGTTATGTTGTGTTGTTTTCGGTCGTTTCTCCTCGTCTCCAAATTCCGCCTCTGGCGCTAGTCTCGGCAGCAACTCAGCTCGCTACCTGACCTAGACCAGGGCCTTCACCATCACCACCTTTCTCACTCGAGTCTCCAACCCTCTCCATCACCATACGTCTTCGAGGACGGGCAGTCTCATTGTCGGTCTTGCGTAGCATCATCAACTGAGGCTTCAGCAAGATGAACGTTCTGCTGCCAACTCACCCGTCGTCGTTCTCTGAATTCGCTCTGCATCATCACGACGCACCCCACAACCCTGGTATGGACGCCTGACATCTTGCAAAATACCCTCACACTGACATGCGATGGCTCTAAATAGGCTCTCCCCATACTCCAGGCCCAAGAATGACCACCCGAAAGCGAAAAGCCGACGACGATGGCCTCGACGAAAGCATGTCCGTCTCGCCACAACCCTCCCCCGCTTTTACTGCTCGTGCTCTCGCTCGACCCTCAAAGAAATTCCGAGCCAACGAAGTAAGTGGCCGACCTCTAACACTCCCACGCCTTCTCGAGACCTTAGATGCCGAATCGTTGAGGTCAGTACTTCAAACGATATGTGAGCGACATCCAGAAATCGGTTCCGAAGTCGTTGCGTCAGCACCGAGGCCTTCCGTTTCGGCAGCTACCAACGTCTTGTCTCAATATCAAGAAAAACTACGAGATGCATTCCCATTTGGCGGAAACGCAGGTTCCGATTACGCATATAATCGAGTCAAGCAACAGTTGAACAATCTCATCGAGGCCCTCACCGACTTTACACCTCATTATCTCCCACCTAACGAAAATCAAACTACTGTCTCTCTCAACTACCTCGATAACGCAACTAAAGTCATTCATGATCTCCCTGAATGGGATAGTCAATCACATAAGCACCACAAGGACAATGCATATGATGAAATTTCGAGAGCGTGGGCGCTCGTTATCACCGAGGCATCGAAGCGAGGTGGTGGTTTTCAGCTACATTCTGGCGGATGGGACCAACGACTTTCCAAGCATAACGAGCAGAGTGGGGGCCGAATGCACACAGCTGTGAATGCTTTAGGCTCGAACTTAGGTTGGATGGGTGGTATGGGTGGTACGGGCTCCAGTGATCCTAACTCCATCCGCAACCAGCTTCTGAGTGGTACTTATGGGACAGCCCCTGGTGCTGTACCTGTTGGTGTCGGGCTTTGGTAGATACCTAAGGAACTACTTGTAAAGGAAAATGATACCATCGGGCGCTTTCCACGGAGTACATATGCGGAGAGAGAAGAATGTCGTTTGGTTTCCAGCTTTTAGAAGGCGACAGTTCACACACACCGGCGTCCTTGTGTTTATTACGGTACTAGCTAAGGACGGTACCTTACGAAGCTTATGACGATCCCATTTTCTTAATTATGGACTCTTCTTCATTTGAGCATGCTTGGGAGTTACGGCCCTGGGATGGATATGATTTTGGCATTTGGGGCACATGCAGTGAAGGATTATGTATGGCGTACACTCGTTTCATCATTAACTGGTTAGGTTTGTAGGTTGGACTATGACCGTGGAAATACATCACATCGAATAAAATTCTATTGTTGCCACAACGTGAAAGTTATTTACAGCCCGAGAAAGTGCGGTGAGAGAAGTTTGCCCAATCACGAACTATTAAAAGAGAAGTAAGTTGCTGTACGCTCCCCACAAGTCCACTCTTATCAAGTCTATCTGAAGTAAGAGTTGATCGATTGGTTGCTGGACCCGGGAGTATAGCAACCCTGCCCCTAGCGGACGACAAGGGATGTCTGTGGCTGAGTGACACGTGACTTGGTGTTCGAGTTGGGCGAGGTTGCATTTCGAACGCGTTTCTGCAGGCAACGATACGCGCGATTGCTCGTTATTATTAACACCCCAACCAATGTGAAAGCAATAGTATTCTACTTTGCTTACCCTTCAATTGCAAGATGCCAGCGTATGTTTTAGCTACTTCACCTTAGATCCTCCACTAATCTAGATAGTCCTGGCGACCAGCATCTCAACGCTGGTGGAAAAGCCGTAACCAACCCATTTGAGGAGGCCAAGTCGCGTGTATCAGAGTATACTGCGCAAGAAGTTTTCACGTTGCAAAGCCGACTTGAAAAGCAGTTGGGACCGGAATATATATCCGGAAGAGCAGGGCCATCTGGAGGAAAGGTACATTATGTTGCAGCGGAGAAAGTCATCCAACTCGCGAATGAGATATTCGGGTTCAATGGCTGGTCAAGCCAAATCATGAACGTGCAAGTCGACTATGTGGACGAGAATACGCAATCACAAAAATTCAGCTTGGGCCTATCCGTTGTTGTTCGAGTTACACTTCGAGATGGCACTTTTCATGAAGATATCGGATATGGGCACATGGAGAATTCGAAAACCAAAGCAGCTGCATTCGAGAAGGCGAAGAAAGAAGGGACAACTGATGGATTAAAGAGAGCCTTGAGGAACTTCGGGAATGTATTAGGGAACTGCATTTACGACAAGGAGTACTTGGGCAAAGTGTCGAAGATAAGGGTGCAACCACCGAAGTTTGATGTCGAGAAACTGCACAGGCATCCCTCTTATGCACCAGTCAAGAAAGATATCGAGCTGAAAGCTATTGAAAGCAAGGTACCAGATGATGCTACCGATGCAAGTCTCTGTAAGGTTATATCTCCAAACGATTGAATCTGGTTCTGATTATTTATAGTAACTGAAGATACTATTGATGACGAATATGGAGGTATGGTCGATGACGCCATATTGAGCGTCTTTTTGCTTACGATACATAGATTTCGATGATGCCGATTTCAGTGTTGCGGATTCCGAATATTGCCACCCAGATGAAGTAGTACTTCCTCCACCTCCTATGAAATCTAGCCACTCTTTGGCAAACAAGAAGGGTAGTGTTTCCACAAATGGAGGGAATCATAATGTGATTCCACCACCACAGAATCAACAACAACAACAAGCAGCACCAGGCTGGTCATCCAACGGGCAATCTGGAAATGGAAATCATTCAGCACCACAACCTCAAACTCCAAAAAGCGGATTTTCAAGGTCTAACAGTGGAGCAGGCCGAGGAATGCGCCGGCCTGATGCCGGACAACAGTCACGGCCTATGCAAGTTCCTCAACTGAATCCAGCTGTTGGAAGAGGCTTAAACCAGTCAAATCGCACCAACCAACCACCAGCACCAGTATCACCTACTCGGCCAACCATACCTTCTGAGAATAGCGAATCTGCCTCACTCCCTCCTCAAGGAGTAGGATTCTTCTCAGCAAAAGCAGCAGCCATGTTGCCAGTAGCTCAATCTATCCAGCAGGCGGAAGGTGTCCCATCACCTCTACCTAACTTACCTGCCTTCAACCCTCGTGCGGAATCTCCATCGATCCGCAAAACTCCAGGAATAGACCATAGAAGCTCGAAACCAGTAACCAAGGATGGTAAACACGTTCCTGGTTCAAGTCAGCCCGCAACCGCCTCGGTCTCTAGGCCAACTATGATAAACCCTCAACTTGATAGCACCAAGAGAATTGGAGCCCCAGGAATGCCGAGCCCAGTTGCAAATAGGGGTTCATTCAAGCCCCCTGGGCCAATGAAGAGACCCGTTGATAGCTCTGGAGGCGGGGCGAATAGAACACCACTCATTGATCTGCCCTCAAATGGAACTATTGGAGCAGATGTTGGAGGGGATACTAAAAGACAACGACTAAACGGTTGAGCGGTTAACGTTTGATTTGGCATACGCAAATATGGCAGGTATTTGTAAATGGCGAAATGGGCGTTTTGGAAGATGATATTATTATCACCTTTTTGGAAGGCGTTTTGTGAATGGGATAATGAAATTGCAAAGGAATGTATAGATCTAGATTTGCTAAGAAGGATTGCTATTAGCTGTCTGATTATGAAGCTATGTCGATTCAGGAGTGGCATTTTTGCTCATAGGCAAATAAACTCGCTACTGGGCACGAACTTGAGCTTTACAGCGCAATATTTATTGAAGGGGTTTCAACGCAATGCTTGCGAATAGATGGCCTATTCTGATCCACAACGCCAATCCAACCATCCATGCAACCCTAGCACTCGTGTCTCATGTCTCATGCCATTAAAAAAAAAGGGCGGTCATGTAGGTCTGCCATTGCCACTTGCTCCTGATTCTCCTATTTCACAATCAACACCGCGCTAGGTGCCAGTCCAGCTTCTTTCAACGTCATCCCAAAATCGATACTCCCACTAAACGTTTTCTTCGGATATGTCATTGTAAAGCTCTCTACTGCAGCGCTACCCTCCGCCTCCAAAGCCTGGGCAACCTCGAAGAGGGTTGTCTCGACGGGGAACGTCTTCATTACCACGCCTCCGGGTGTCTGCAGCCTCAATCTTGCCTCCGTAACCTCCTTCTTTGGCGCAGAGCTGGTGCTTGCAGGAGCAACGGCCGCGGGTGCTGCCTCGGGAACAGCACGACCTTCCCGTCCGGCCTTCACTTGTTCGGCTTTGAGGCGACGGGCTTCTTTATCTGCTGCTATCTTTTCTTGGATGCGTTTCTTGGCTGCGATGTCGTTGAGTTTCTCTTGTCGTTTTGCAGCAGCGATTTTTACCTGCTCTTGCTGCGCGAGCTTTTCTTTGGCATCTTGAACTTCTTTCGTGGATTTCATGCGGATTTTCTAAGAAAACAAAAATTCAGCATGCTATACGTAGGTGCAGTAATATAGGCCGATGAACGCAATATCGTGGAAGAAGGGGGATATATACCTCGTTCCTCTTCAGTTCCTCCTTGTCCAGAATAGCTTGCTTAGCTTTCTTCTCTGCCATCTTTGCCCTTAACTCCTCCAGCTTTTGCTTCTTCTCTGCCTCGGTCAAGGGAGCAATCTCCTCTGTCGACTCTGAAAAGTTCACATGTTCTCTGTGCATAACCAATCAGCCAAAGATCAAGGTCTAACCCCGCAATATGCCCGAAATCTTCACATACGTCTTGGAGGCATGGAACTCGGCCTGAGCTGTGCTCCTGAATTTCTTCCCGCAATCATTGCATACCATGGACCTTGCGACCTCTCCTTCTTTTAATGCTGGGGGCTCGATGCTGGGATCTGTTTCTTCCGACGTGGCTGCGGGGGTAGCAATTTCCTCTATGCTTTTGTCCTGGTTGTCTTCGAGCCACTGCAAAGCTCCTTGTACTATATAATCATAAGTTAGATACGAATAAGGAGCCACAGAAAAGACGTACATCCGCCGGTTTTTTTGACAGCTATCTCTGCCCGCTCCTTCTCAAAGCCCATGTCCAAAAGGACATCTAAATCGGATGAAGCCATAGGAAACAGGCCTGTTTCGTAGAGACCTTTAGGAAATATCAGGCAGTGTTTACGTGCGGGGCGGTTGTAGAACGAAAGGAAACGGGTTTGAAATAAATTGTCGAAACCTGTGTCATCGTCACCAGATTCACTCGCCCCCCAGGAATTGTCAGCCGAACAAACAAAAGATGACGTTCGGATCAAGCGAGGCACGACCTCACGAGCGTCGACCACCGGATCTCTCTATCTTCAATTCCCAGATTGCCAGCTAAAGAGCCCACGTTCTATCATTTGGCTTTTATTGCTTTCATACACAACCCCGTTTCTGCTTCAAATCCCTTCCGCATTGCTAGATCGTTCCGCGACGCCACGGTTGCCTTTTCCCGGCCTCTCGTCGACTGAGCACAAAACGAGCAACAACCCGCGTCTCAACTCCAACAACAACCACCTTCAATACAACTCTTTCAATCTGCCAACATGTCGGTTGAGATCGATCCCGTAGAGCTAGGCTTCCAAAGTAGGTACATACTACGAACGGATACATTGCAAGATTGACTGGATGGCAGGGCCGTTTACATCGGAGGTGTCGCAAACGCTCAAGATTAGGAACCCAAACCACACTCCTGTTGCGTTCAAGGTATGCGGTCTCACTTGTTGCCACTATGCATATAAGACAATTCTAATAAGATTTTGGTGTGCAGGTCAAAACTACAGCGCCAAAACAGTATGTTCCCTAGATGCCAACATACCTCCGATCAATTTCATTGACAAGGCTGCAGATATTGCGTTCGGCCAAACTCTGGTAGAATTGAGCCAGGAAAGGAAGTCGAAGTTACTGGTATGTTTTTGGGAACCAAGAATGATCCAGTAATGTTTGGTTGCTGATATTCCCCACAGTACTTCTACAGGCTATGAAACAGGAACCTCCTTTGGATGCCAAGTGCAGAGACAAATTTCTCGTACAATCTGTTGCTGTTACGGCCGATAAAGAATTCACTAATATTACACAAATTGTAAGGTCCCTGTATTTACAAATTTATTACCCAGTTTACTGACCACGGCCAGTGGCAGCACGTCGATGAAGCCGAAAAATCCTCCGTCTTGGAGAAGAAGATTAGGGTTGTCTATTTGCCGGCAGAGGGATCTGGAGCCGCTCATACGCCTTTAAAGAATGGTGTGAACGGAATTTCAGCTTCTTCCTCTGTATGCCCTTCCCTGCAAGATTTTATATCACCTCTCTCTAACGGCCCCAAAGCAAGTAACACCCGACGCAGCACCACCTGCCTACACTAGCCAACGATCACCCTCTCCTGAAACCACATATACCCCTGATCAACGCAGATCTGTTGGTAAAGCTGTCGCAATCAACCCAGAAGAGGATCCTCAGCCTTCCCGCCCTCAAAACGTTGGATCAAATATCGCAGCAGCAGTAGCTAACGCAGCACCGATGTCCTACGAAGAGTTGAAGGCCAAATTAGCAGAAACTCAAGCCACACTCGCGTCATACAAGCAAGAAGGCGGCCTCCGGATGCGAAAAGTAGCAAAGGGCGAGACCAGCAACGAGACGGTTAACCAAATTGCTCATAAAGTTCAAGCAAACCAAGGTGTACCATTGCAAATCGTTGCCGGCTTGTGTCTAGTCAGCTTCTTGCTCGCGTACTTTTTCTTTTAATCCTAATTTGTGTCCTTCAGTGTAAAGCAGAAGAGCACATGGGTGTAGGCTTCGCTTGCAGGACTTGGGGTTACATTTATTGAAGCTCTAGCAGTAGCATATAAAATTGGTTCTCTCTCAAGTTTTTCTCTTGCAAACTCTTAGCTTGCAAGAGAAAGTCTTGAGAAAGAAGGGGAATTAAAGGGATAGAAATGGATGACATGAGTCCAGGACAGCATAGCGATATTTTTTCTTTTTCCTCGCCCAGAGATTAGGAAAAATTCGCACGACAAAAGAAAAAGACCCCTCGAAGTTCTTTTTCTTGATCTTCACAAACACACAAACCTTGTACTTTAGCGCCTTAACGGATGATTTTCTTTTATTGTTTTCTTCTTTTACGCGGTGTGGCTTCGGTTCTTCATTGCTGGTGAACGGGGGTGTGAGGTACCAAGGGCGGATTGACTCTGTTTTCAGCAGGATGGCATTCAACTCTGGCGAGATGGTGGGCGGGCTGATTGAGCATGAGGAACGAGCGAGAGTGTGGTGAGCTTGATATAGTTGGCACAGTATGAATGAGGTAATCCATTACCCAAGTAAACAGAAGCTCCCTAGCTGCACGTGGCTTGCACCTGTGAAGAAAGAAGAACTCGGGACATAAAACAGGTCTATTATCGGTGAACATATTAAGGATGCATCACCATCAACTGAGGGAAGATTTGAGCCTGCCTTTCCTCTAAAAGTATAAACCCATGCCCAAAATAACGCCACCAATGCCTTTAAAGAACTTCGATCGCAAAACGTCTAGTATCATTCTATCATATCATGCGGAAACCAACAGACGCATCAGAGAGTTGGCCAAGTTAGGCCTGCACCTCTTTTTCAGTCCATCCTCCAACCTTCCTCCCCCCTTCTTTCCTCTTGACCCTACATGTCATTCCGACCTCCTTATCCCAGACAAACTGCCAAATGACGCCGACCCAGCTTGAATGCCGGGGCAAATCGGCGTAGAACTCCTTGGCCATCTCGTGCAGCGCGGGCAGCCTGCTCCACGGCACGGCGGGGAAATCGTGGTGCTCGTTGTGGAGACCGACGTTGTACGTGACCAGATTCAACGCCCCGTAGTACGAAAAGGTCTCCGGGAGCGGGGTCTTCGTCAGCGGATCCTTGGCCTCTGCAGGAAGCTTCTCGAAGACATAATGTTCGGCGATGAAATGCCCGGCACAAGGATGTAGACTGCCCGCGAAGAAAGAAGAGAGTATGAGATAGTACAGGGCATGTGAGCTGGTAAGCTTGACTAGTATGAAGTCGAAGGCCACTTGGGCGAAAATGTTGGCGAAGTGGATGCCGGTAAATGGGACTTTGTATACGAAGATTGGGCGGATGGCGTAGAAGATTATCTGGAACGTGCAGAAGAAGGCTTTGCCGAGGATAGAATCAAGGAAGACTGCTTCGAAGGCTGTAGGGAGGTCGGTATCAAGACCGTCAACGCCGAGAGATTTGTGGTGTGTTAAATGGTACGGCTATTTTTTTTTATTAGCATTCTGTACTCTTCTATGATTTTTCCTTCACCATCACACTCCTCGCAAGTCGAACATACTCTGAAAGAAGCACTATATGGAATCCCAATGGGCAGATTTGCAAAGACCGCAAGGGCGCGATTCATCCATGCAGAGCGGAAAGCCAGATTGTGACTGATCTCATGAATTGCCAAGAACAGATTCTGGTTCGCCGTCGCTCCCACGATGTACGCCGTGAGGAAGAATTTCCATGATAGAAACGGGGTATTCTGAAGGAGATATGCGCAGAGAACTTGGAGTGAAACGACGAGGAGGACGAGATATTTCGTGAGAGGTTCTGGCCCGCAGAGCTTCGTTATCTGTGGGATTTGTCAATTGATGTTGGGTCAAAGACCAAAGGGGGAGGTTTACTTCAGGGTGCGCTTTAATGATAGCTTGTCTTCGTGTTCTGTGTGGTTCTTCGGTATAGGTCCAGAAAAAGTCGTGCTCTTTGACCTCTAATGGTGGGGCTGCTGGGACTTCTGTGGGAGCTCGCAACCTTGCGGTCTGGGCGTCTTTCTCTTTCGAGGTGGTGATAATAGAGGTGGAGGCAGGCATCATAGAGAATGGATATGCTGCCACTCCGGATTATGTTCAATTTAAAGAGCTGCAGGCAGGATGGCGAGACATCACGTTCAGTCAAAACCTCTGAATGCGATGCTGTGGACAGTTTCTTAGCGGTCGGCAGTCTTCAGGGGTCTTCCTTGGCCCAATCACGGACCTTCACTTTGCAACGGGTCTTCGCTTAGAGAGCCGTTCGCACCGACGCCCCCTATATTCTACTCCATGTTTTTGCTAACTCGATATTCTCATATACTGCTTATTACAGGATGGATAGAAGGCCAATGTTAAACTTCATAACGAGTCAAATCCTGTTGCTTCCCGCCTGAAAATGTCAACGTATGGCCACACTTCTTCTCTAGGTTGCATCACCACATCTCAGCATCACTTACTTACACAACGCGGTGGTTCAATGGCACTGATTAAGTCTGAAAGGGAAATGGTATTCGGCAGCTTTAACTATTTTCCTATTTTGCCTTTTCCCTTTGATGCAACAATGACTGTCAGAACACCCATTCAGATCGATGTTCACGATGCCACCATCGTAGTGTGTTTTTGCTAATCTTCAGCGTACGAATGATCATCAGCAACCCAGCGCCGCAACGACAACTTATAGCTCATCTATCGCGCATTTCTAGTCCACCAACCAAATTTCTATAACATCAAATCCCAATAATGCCTTTCAGTTAAGTATTTTGAGAGTTTCCAGATCTCTCCACCAAACTGTTATTGAGCCTTGACTGCAAATTGTATTGCACACTCTCACCATTTTCGGGAGGCGACAGAGAAGATCTCGCAGTCAAGACACTAGCTTGACTTCCAACCCGGTCTCGAGGAGATGGAGTAAATGGGGCTGCTGTTGCCTTGTACATAGTTGGCCGTGCCACTTGCACACCTTGCAGAGGGATATTTTCCTGCTTCGCAATACCAGTGACCTCAACCATATTGCCATTCGCATCAGGGATCAAGATTGTTCTCAGCTCGAGGCCAGCTGATGTGGTTGGGCTCATTGAAGGAGAACCGAACATGAATGGAGATGGTAGACTTTGAGGAGCTTGAGAGGTACTTGAGGCCGACATTCCCGAGCGGAAAACTGGCATCATAGAGAAACCTCCAAACATAGATTCTGTTGAAGAGATGTCATTTGGCGGAGGAGCAAGTTGAAAAATGCTCGCAGAGGCCGCTAGAGGCATCATTCTGGGTCTCAAAATAATTTCAGATGCATCCGGCTCCATGGCCCACCTTGAGGCAGTGAGGCCCGGGGCATCCTTCAAATATTGGTTTGTGAGGTTTTCTGAACTTGTAAGTTTCTTTTCTGAAGTTTTCATAGCTTCAGTTGAACTTATCAAGCTCTTTCCATCTCCTTTTCCAAACGGATCTTGTTGCTTGATTGTCTTTGGCATATCAAATGAAGGCGTCGTTGGGTCTAATGCTGATCCGCCATTGTTATCGTTCATGACCTCCTCCTGAGAATCTTCATTTACTGCTATGGGTGATGGAGAAGTTTGAACTGCAAGCACCTTCAGCTCCTCATCTTGATTATGCTGCTCATTCAGAGACTTAGTCATAGTCGTTTCGCCCTCTGACATGAGCTCATGTGCTCCAGAAGTTTGAAACTCAATAGAATAGGCTTGGACTGAAGCCTGCGGATCACGGCGTGCATTGTCCAACTTCAATGCTTCCAGGGTTTTCGCAAGTCTGTCACAATCAGAGTTCGTCGGATTGTGCCTAATTCCTTTTGCTGTAGCTTGGTTCAATTCCGGCTTACTGGGTGCTGAGATATTTGAGTTCAGAAGACTATTTTGCTCCCTTCCTCCTAGCGTGACATTCAATATTGCTTCTTGGAGGATATTTTCAGTGATGCATTGCCACCTAGTCTGACTAGTAGGAACAGACGAACCCTCGATATCAAGTGTAGATACTCTAGACGCGTTGGGCAGAATGTCTTTGGCTGGAATGGCATTCTGTACAATTGGAGATGATGGCGCTTGGAAAGAATTTGGCGCATTGTTTTTAGCATTTTCGGAAAATGATTTCCAATCAGAAACTGACCATTTTTGCTTTGGGCCGGAACCGGTTCCGGGGATTACGGAATTCTTCAAAATTGCCTCTTCACGGCTTGTATCAAGGGGTGGGCCATCTTGACTTCTTCGGATGGTATTCTCATTGATAGGAGGGGAAATTAAAGATGCCGAAGACGGAGCTAGAATAAAAGCCGTCACCTCGTCGGAAACTTGAATTTTATTTGACGGAAGTGCGTCCTTACGCAAATCATGAAGATCCGCAACTGAATACGCAATTCTCGGAAGATCATTGTCATTAGTATGAAAGCTTTCCCGGTCCGATTTAGGCCTCTCTGTAACTTCAACTGGACTTTGGTCCCTATTAATGGGAGGCTTGATGGCCTCAACTTCTGGGATATTGATTTCTTTTTTTCTTGAAATTTCTGGGCCGGTGGTTAGAGAACGCTTCGCAACAGCTTTTTCAAGGAGCTTTCTGCTCTTATCAATGGTATAGTGGAGTGAGACAATATCTGGTAGAGTCACAAAGTACTCCGAAGTGCAAAGGAAAGAGCCTGTAAGATTTTCTGACGCATCTCGGTACAGCGGCGAGGAAAGAATCTGTGCTTCAGTTAGATCGGCAGCTGCAGGCCCATTTGCCTTGACAACTTTAGTCGATAGTTGGTCTAAGAAACTACTAGTAGGATCCCTCTCAAAGAATGTAAGAGCAGCCTTAAGGAGATCCCCGTCATCAAGATTAAGCAGAGCCTGGACAGACGTAGGTATATTGCCGATCTCAAGTTTATTCTCATTGTGAGTTTCATCGTTAGCAAAGGAGATCAGTGGTGCTACACCAGAAACTTCCGACATATCTGATACTGCTTGGCTGCTAATTCTATGTCGAATATCAGGATTAAACTCTCCACAGAGGCCTACTGAAGCTGGTTCTGGAAGATTTTGTGTGAGAGGGTTTAAGGACATTGATTCAGCAAGCTGAAATGTGTCTTCGGTTGATTGATGGGCCCTTGGACCTTGAATTGAAGGATTTTGAGCACCTTTGTTACCCAAATTGTTGAGAGCGACCTCTGTAGATGTTAAAAGGCTCTCATCGAACGTCATCAATGCTGGTGAAAGTGGTCGAGTCGAAGCTGCACTTTCTTGCACTAGGCCAAGAAAATCGCATGCCTGATGGGGCAGTTGAAATTCGATTGCATATTGTTCTTTAGAACGAGGCTTAAACATTACGCCCATGCCTTCAAGACTTAAAGTTGCAATGTCAATAATCTTTTCTGTAAGAACAACTTGGCTATTGGATTCCAGCTCGAGAGTAATATAGTCATCTGAGGGAGAATCCTTCACAAGTTTTGCAGTTCCTCGAAGCACTTCGCCGGTATTGACTAATTTAAGTTTTACCATTCTGTATTCTTTTAGAGTTATTCGGCTGGCTAATTCGCAGGAAATCATTGGCGGTTGTAGTGCTAGAGATGATGAAGATAAATGATCTCCAGTTGGTGGGGTTGGTATCTGTGCAATAGATAGCGAATTGCTAGGAAGAGTTGAAATACTCTTATCAACATCTGCCCATCTTGATGCCAAAAGACCGTTTGCAGCTTTCAAAGGCATAGCAGTTGCTGTACCTGGAAGCGCAGCTGATGCTGAGACTCCGGGAAGGGATGTATTGGTGATCCTCTCTCTCCGCGGACTTCCTCGCAGACGCTCGATCGTAGCATCTATCAGAGAGCGTCTTCCTAAGAATCTTGTATTATTGAGCCTCGCTCTTGTTGTCTTTGACTCATGGGTTCGTGCTCTATATAAAAAGTTAGCCCAAGTACCAGATTATGTGACCTTCTATTCCAACATACCCGATGTGGTCACTGCGGCCCATACCTCCAGAACCACGGCCACCTCTGATTGAATCCTGGCGATAAGGTGTGGATGTATGACCATTTTTACCAGATGAACTGCCTGAATCACGAGAAGAGCCAGAACGGCCCCTATATCCAGACTTGTTCTGGGCCCCATTTGAAGAAGCGCCTCGCCTTTGGCGATATAGCTGCCCGCCGGCGATTGAGTCAAGTCCGGCATCTGATGGCCGTACGTCATCAAACTTCACATCTATTGTGCATTAGAAATCATATTAAGAGAAGAGCGTCAACTGAGTCTGCACTTACTACGCCAAGCGGCTATTGGTCCATTTGGATCATCCACAATAGGCTTCTTTTTGGACTTTGGATATTTTACATCATCTTGGTGTCCTCCATCATCAAGTGGCAACGTATCCTTTCTACCAATACCAAGCTCTTCCTATTTTGTAGTTAGAACTTGTGTCGAAATCTTTTTCTGGAGGGATAAGGATTTCGCTCCATACCATCATAGCAGCATGGATCATAGCAATTTGCTCTGCACTATACTGTTGTCCTTCATTCGAGACGCCATGTGAATTGTCCCCTCGAGATTCATTATTGGTATTTGCGTCCATCTTGTGAACCAGCGCCTTCAGAACTCGAGTTCTGCTTCCAAATGAGTCAGAAAACCTCTGATAGCTTGTATATCCTGTGCTTGCAAAATTAGCTATCAAAAACCAGAAAGTATTGACGAATCCTCCTGGTTGGAATTTCTTTGATTTATAGCAGCTAAAGCCTCTGTAAATGATAAATGTCAAACAAGATAAGAAGTTGATTATCAGATTCTGATACAAGAGTAAAGAGTTCAACCAAATGGATGATGGACCCAGCACATTAAGTTAACAGTAAAGATTATGAGAACAAGAGATCAAGCTTACTGCTAATGCTAGATGGCATGAGCGAGAGTAGAAGGTTGTCTAGTTTAGGTTTAAGACAAAGTATAGGGCCGTGTGAGCCATCTCATGTTTGGAATGCGAAGCAGATGAGAGCATACCTTGGCCGAAAGGCTGAAAGAGAGAGAGGGTGAAGACGTAAAGAAGAGGCACCTACCTTGAGATTGTCACAATCATCTAGCCTGACGCGATAAAGCTTGGAAGAGTTTTGAGAGGTCAAGTGCTTGCTGCTTTCAAGAGTTTGAAGAAAGGTTGGTGTTTCCTTTGATGGAAGTGTATTTTGTAGAGAGAGAGAGAGAGAGAGAGAGAGAGAGGAATCAAGAGGAAAGGCTTAATTTCTGAAAGAGAACACGACGTGGATAGATTATCGTGGATAGATTATCAAGGGCAGGTAGGCAGGTCGCAACTTCCCGAAATGGAAGGGCGACAGCACAGCTTGGGAGCCTGGATGAGCGATAGAAGTAAACCCTACTCCGTAATTTGAACGACAAACAACTGATAGAGGAAATCTATGCCTCTTATGTTACTTGCATTTCCAAAATGGCCAAGCAAGGGGAAATGCCTTAAATGCAACTGTAGTCCTTATTGGCCCGACCTTGAATTGTGATACATCCTAGAATTCCAATAGTCGGCCTACCGCAGAGCCATCTTTAACTACTAACTTTTCTGCCCAATGTTAGGGAGTATACCTATTAGTGACTTTAAAACTTGCGTTACCCCGACCAGTAAAGTTTCTCCTGGGTGGTTTATCTATATGCTGCTAGTAAAGATATGCATTGTAACTCTACTAAGCTGCTCTAGTGATGTGCATTCTTTCAATAGTGACCCTACTAAAGTTCCTCCATTGCTCGCTGAACAACAGCTGGCCGTGGCAGAAGGGTGTTCTTATCATAGTCTTCTTTCTTTCTTTCCTTTGTCTCCGTCATCAAGTATACTACTAAATGACTGGTGTTAATATTATGAAGAATGGATTTCCGTTGATAATGCCGGATACGTTATCAATAATTGAATGTTTGGCACTTCAAACTGGAAGTCAATTTAAATTCGTGCACACGCGACTTCTCCAGTTCTCCAGGTTTCGTTTCTATGACCAATCGGCTGAGTGCCATATGTCAGAACCACACTCCGATGTCGCGAAAAACACCATCTTATCAATAAGGAATTTTGGCTCTCGGTTGACATTCTTTTCCAGTCAGCCATTGAACCAGCAAACATGAGGGCCGGACTTCTGAATAGTGGCAGGTCTGCTATAAGGGTATGTGCTTCCTGGAAATTCTCCAATTCCCTCAATTGACGTTCAGAATAGAGTTCGACTCCCGCCGCAAACCTCCATCGAGTATATGCCCGCAAGTTAGCCACAGTGAACAGCGGATCTCCCAGTAATGGCAAATTCTCGCCAGAGCTGGTATCGCAACTTGAAGGGTATCCTAAGCTCCTTCTAAGACTCCAGGAGGTGCGCCGCGTGCTGGGATCTTCAAGACAGCTTACCCTGGCGGAGAAGATCTTGTATTCGCATCTGGACAACCCTGAAGAATCTCTACTTTCGAATACGAACAATGGCGTTAATATCAGAGGAAATGCAAATCTCAAGCTCAAGCCAGATAGGGTGGCTATGCAGGATGCGTCAGCACAGATGGCGCTATTACAATTCATGACCTGCAATTTACCTTCGACATCAGTCCCTGCCAGCATCCATTGCGACCACATGATCGTTGGGGAAAGAGGCGCTGATGTCGATCTTCCCGAGTCTATCAAAGGTAATAAAGAGGTTTTTGACTTCTTGGAGTCTGCAGCAAAGAAATATGGGATTGAGTTCTGGCCTCCAGGAGCTGGTATCATCCACCAGACTGTTTTGGAGAACTATGCTGCGCCCGGCTTCATGATATTGGGTACAGACAGCCACACACCAAATGCAGGTGGTTTAGGTGCTATTGCGATAGGTGTTGGAGGAGCCGATGCTGTAGATGCCCTGGTGGACTTTCCTTGGGAACTGAAGGCGCCAAAGATTCTTGGTGTTAGACTCGAAGGCCAATTGAATGGCTGGGCATCTCCTAAAGATCTCATTCTTTCTCTTGCTGGGAAATTGACGGTTCGTGGAGGTACAGGATACATTATCGAATATCACGGACCCGGGGTTGACTCACTGAGTTGTACTGGGATGGCTACAGTGTGCAATATGGGAGCGGAAGTCGGGGCCACAACATCTCTATTCCCATTTTCACCAAGGCATATTCCTTACCTCCAATCGACTAATCGCTCTTCTATTGCTTCACAAGCTCAGGCACTCTCTACGCTCCCTTCCGCGCAGAATCTTTTGAGAGCAGACAGTGGTGCTGAATACGACGAACTAATTACGATCGACCTTAGCACGCTTGAACCTCACGTTAATGGACCCTTCACACCGGATCTGTCAACTCCTATTTCGGTCTTTGCTAAAACTGTACAAACCAACAACTGGCCGGGGCAACTCTCTGCCGGATTGATTGGAAGCTGCACGAATAGCTCTTACCAAGATATGGCTAGGGCCGAAGATCTTGTGAAACAAGCATCAGCCGCTGGCTTAAAGCCTGTGGTCGATTTCTTCATCACTCCAGGTAGTGAGCAGATTCGCGCAACACTCGAACGGGATTCTACCCTCTCAACCTTCGAGGAAGCAGGTGGAATTGTTCTAGCTAACGCCTGTGGGCCTTGCATTGGACAGTGGAAGCGTACAGACAATGTCACCAAAGGTGATAGCAATGCCATCTTCACATCCTACAACAGAAATTTCAGAGGTCGCAATGATGGCAACCCAGATACCATGAATTTCCTGGCCTCTCCAGAAATTGTTACTGCTATGTCATATGCTGGCACCACTACGTTCAATCCATTAACAGATACTCTCACAACACCTTCAGGAGAACCATTCCGGTTCTCTCCACCTACAGGTGCCGAGCTTCCAGCGGAAGGTTTCGAGTTGGGAAATCCTGCATTCTTCCCATCATCTGCGGATCCCTCCCCTTCGACTGAAGTTGTGGTCTCCCCAACCTCTGACCGTCTTGCTCTCCTCGAACCATTTGACCCTTTCCCAAGCAGTGATCTCGAAGGTCTCAAAGTTCTCTACAAAGTAACCGGCAAATGCACCACAGATACAATTTCTGCCGCTGGGCCGTGGCTCAAATACAAAGGCCACCTCCCAAATATCAGCGCCAACACCCTTATCACAGCCGTAAACGGAGCTACAGGCGAGGTAAACGTGGCCTATGACTTCGACGGCTCAACATCTGGGATTCCAGAACTGGCGCAGAAGTGGAAAGACCAAGGAATCCAGTGGCTTGTCGTCGCAGAAGACAACTACGGCGAAGGCTCCGCTCGTGAACACGCCGCTCTACAACCCCGCTATCTCGGCGGCCGAGTCATTCTCGCCAAGTCCTTTGCGCGTATCCACGAGACCAATCTGAAGAAACAAGGAGTCGTCCCGCTCACATTTGCAAATGGAGAGGATTATGCGAAGATCGATGCTTGTGACGACGTTACCACAGTGGGTTTGTACGACGTGTTGAAGAGTGGTGGGAAAGGTGAGGTTAGCTTGGTCGTGAAAAAGAGAGATGGAAGCGAGATTATTATCAAGACGAAGCATACACTGAGTGAAGATCAGTGCAGGTTTATTTTAGCAGGTAGCGCGTTGAATTTGTTGGCTAAGATGAAGAGGGCGTAAGAAAGGATCTGCCAGTTAACTGATCTATCTCTTTGATTAATAATTGTACGAAATAGGCAATGCTGGAAATAAAAGTTAAAAAGGTTAAATAGTGGCTCATTGACGCATTTTCGCTCGAAATTCTGAGTCTATATATTTAATGCTCTTTTTTTATGATGTCTAGTGAAACCTGTGGATATGCAAAGAATAAGCCACTTGGGATCAAGCAGGCGAAAGATTTTAGAAAACACTGCACAAAGGTCAAACAAGCGGTAGAACCTTCCTGTCACTATTAAATGATCCTAAGGATTTGAAAAGTAACTAATTCACAGTTCTATGCTATGGGTATTCGCAATGTAATGGAAAGGAGGCAGAAGCCTGAAAAATGGTGACTCCACATGTAAAATGGCCTTAAACACACTTGCAACCGAAACTCCACCATACGCACGTCTACTCGTACCAATTATTCATGACCACCGTGAATTGGAAAAACCCTTGGCGGAGCTTTCTTCTTCCTCCTGGCAGGTCCCGTTTGAGATTCATCGGGCGTATCTTTCTCGATCATGGCTGGTCTCCCACTACTAAACCCAAGTCGAAAATTATCCATCCTCTCAACGCCAAACAACTCCTGGAAAAATTTCGTGCTTTTTCTTATCTCCTCTTGGGGCAGAGATGGGCCAGTCTGAAGAGGTTCCCATCCATTTTCTGCTCTTTGTTTTCTAACTTCTGGAGTAAGAATTTTCCCATAGCGTTCTTTTGACTTGCGATTCCCTCTAGCCGCAATTTCTTTCTTCTTCGCTTCAATATATTCGGGTGAGAATGTTTGCGGCCAATCCTTTCGAGGATCGATATGGCCCCAATTCTGACTTTCTATTAGCTCTCGATTCGAGCTTGCGAGAATTAGCTTGTGGTTGGGTTCCCCGTAAAGGTAGGAATCGATTTCAGCCGAAACTTTTTCAGCTCGAAGTGTCTCAACAATTCCAGGTCCATGGGACGAGACAGAGAAGTCAAATTGATATGATTTGTCTGGCTCAGGCTCTTGAACCGATCCCATATCAAGATCCATGTCCGTATCCGTATCTAGTGCAATGGGCGTGGGGATATCGTAGGAAAAGTTGAAATCCGCGCTGTTCGCCTTCGGAGGAAGCTGTATCTCAGGTGGCTCGGGGTGTTCAGAAGGGGCTTGGTCATCGGAAATCTCGGGGCTTAGAATGTCCTTTAAATTCATGGAAATACGACTTCTTGGGCGTGGTTCGACGGGTTTTGGCTCACTCAGACTGTCTATTGGGTCAGGGAGAGGAGATACACTACCTAGCGGCAAAGGAGAAGGACTATAGAGCTGGTCTAGAGGAGTTTCTTCTGGCGTCTGGAGATCGATCGTTGTCGCTCGTAGCTCTTCAACAATTTGTAATTCGGGACTATTGTCAATATTTTGGATGCCAGACCAGGGAATGGCTTTCTCATCGTTTAATGTAGGGGGCGAGGGTTCATATGCTGGGAAATGCTGTCTGGAAAGATTTGAGTTGGCTTGTTTAGATTCAGGTCTGTTCATTTTATAAGTTAGTAATGTATATGAGGAGTTTAATGGTGAGCAGTCACCTCAAATTATTCCCTTGCATATATTGTGTCAAATTGACTGGAGACTGGGCCATGCTGGCAGATCCATCTCCAAGATTTAATGGAACGGGGCTTTCGAGATTGTTGTCGGATTCTACTGAGCTGAACACCGGTAGTTGTATGCTCTGCTCTTCTGAGTTGTGCGCTGAAGCAGCTTTGGGGGTTGACCTGGTGGGAATACCAAAAACTTTACTTGCTTCACAAACGTTGATCTGATGGAGTACTTTTAAATTGAGATCGCCTTCACTGGAGAAAGTTGCTCTCTTTGCAGTGGATCTTTTTCGCTTCAACAGAGGTTTATCATCAGGCCTGAGTGGATAGAGCTTCTCCTTCCGGAAAGGTTTCGATACAAGGACTGGCTTTGAGACCGAAGAAAGCGCTGCTTTTTGATGGCGTTCCTGTATTGAGTGCATTTTACATAACGGTCGAATATCCTTTAGGTTCTGATCCCAGGGTTTTTCGCAACCTGGGATGTTACACAAATCTGACTTGGCCTTATTTGATGCTGGGGAGGCGCCTGAAGTTAAATTGAGAGGGTTCTCTGTCAACGATGTATAAGAGGCTGGAGATAGCTTGGATGTCGCTGCCTGCATTTTCTCGAGTGCTTTCTTTTTACACCTTTCACAAGTGTGCGGAAGCCTAAAAGATGTCAGTCAATTTGGCCCTAGATATAATAAATAGGAAAGTAGAAGGGTTTTGCGTTCCTGGAGCTCTAGCAAGCTGTCAAGAGTTTTGAAAAGATGTATTACTCCCAAGTCATAGCAACTCAGCTGGGGAAAAGGGCAGCGTACTTTGTATCTTGAATCATGGGATATGTGCAGCATGGATGCCATTTGTATCTGCACCTAATGCAGCGGACCAGAGGCTCTGTAAAAGTCTCGGGACTCTTACAAGCAAAGCAAAGAACATCCCTGGTTCCTGAAGACATCGAGGTGGAAGTTGCAGAGCTGGAGTCATCCCAAACTCTGTCTTGCTTCTATCTCCGCGATCAGTATTGATTGCCTTGCATGATTAAGCAGAACGAGAAATAAAACTAAATGCGACTCAGGTCTTTTCAGTTTTGATAGTCATCAACCTGCAACTCAAGCGGCTTTGCAACAACGATCAGACTTCGAGATAGGTATCCATGCAAACTCAAAATGATACCATGAGCTTTACTCTATGGCATTGTCTCCCAACGGACTTTCTACCGCAGCCTTTGGTTGTGTATCCTGGATGTGTGAAGATACACAACTCCTGATAGCGGTAGTGTAAAATAACAAGAATGTACCCCGCAACGTCACTAATTTCACTTCGCTTGTGTGAAAACAGTCTTGCCTTGTCGAGGGGCTGCCCAAGTAAAGCAAAAGGCATGAAGAACAGATATTGTTTGCAACCTTCGCGAGCTGAACATTCACCAGAACCAGCAAGAGCTTTGTAAGCAGTCGGACCTTTTACCAGGTGATCATCATAGACGCCGATGACGAGAAGAAATACAAATCACGCACCTTCACTGCATGCAATTTGTCAATGCCTGAGATGTGAGTTTTTGGTGTTGTCATGGGAAGGAAGCCCACAGGAACAGAAGGTGAAGGTGTTGAATTCATCGATCTTTCTAGCGTAAAGACAGAACAGTAAAATACCCGTTTAGCTATAGATCCATCTCAAATGAACGTCAATATCTCTCAGAATCCGGAGAGCGAATCGAGAGAGTCGGAAGTGGGACGAATGCGCGCGAGACTCCGTGCCTTCCTGACACAAGAAACAGGTTCCTAAGAGCAACAATGCCACTAACTCCAAAAAGAAATCTAGAACGAGACTGATTTGTCCAACACACTTGCTACGCGTCCATTAATGAGTTCAGAAGTGAGTTTTTGCAGCTGGTTTATTGATATCGGGATGGCCCAATCCATCCGCATTCACGAGCAAACGCGTCTTGACGTTTATCCACACCCTAGCGGCCGCTAGCGGGCACTACGGCGGGCGCGAATGCCAGATATTCAACATTGATAAAGTCCAAGAAATAGAGACGTTAAAACAATCACAATCTTTTGTCCATAGCTCATTCTTTATTTTCTTCAATCACCTTCTGAATGGAATTCTTCAAGTCGGCTGTAGCCTCAGCGATAGCAAAAGGTCCCCCGTTCCCTTACAGCTTTGGCGATCGAGTCGACATCGACACCAGCATCTGGACACTCTTCAATGGCACCAAGCGCGTGAGACCATCGCCCCGCTAGAAATGGCATAACAGCTAAAGTCCCTGATAGGAAGATGGGTCTAACTGCAGTATATTTTCCTTCGATGTTACAGCGAACAAATCTCGTTTGCCCATGGCAAGAAATGCTGTCAAGAAACTCCGAACGCTGAGACATCCTGGAGTTATCAAGGTGCTGGATACAGTCGAGGTATGGCACTGAAGAGAAGATCTTACCGACTTGCTCACGAAAGTTTGAGTAGACAGACACATATATATACATTGCAACCGAGAGACTTGTTCCGCTGAGATGGCATATTAAGAGAAAGAGTATGAGCGCCGAAACACTCAAGTGGGGATTATTCGGCGTAGCAGTTAGTCTCTTCCGCCCCATGACAATTATGTATAGCTACTGATTGCGTTTTCCCTAAGCAAACTGTCAAGTTTATTAACGATGAAGCATCCTCGGTCCACGGTGCGCTTAAAGTCGGGTCGGTTTACACAAGTGAGAGTGGAGAGTGGAGAGTTGGTGGGTTTGAGGTTTTGAGCAGTATGAAGGACGATGAGGCTATAATCTACGTATGCTTGAAATCCAGCTTGTCTGGTGGCTAGAGTTAACACAAATCCAGAATTATGGGAGTCTGGTTCCGGACGCTGCAAGATATACACCTCCTGAACTGGCGAAATCTGGCTGGGATGCGATCAAACGAGCCCCCGTACATGCAGTTGATGCTTATAACTTTGGAACTCTCATATTTGAAGTATTCAATGGCGATTTTATGGGGGCGGATCAAGCTGGACAGACAAAAAACATCCCTCCCAGCATGCACTCAAGTTACAGGAGGCTCGTCAATGCCAATCCGAAAGTTAGAGTAAGTGTAGGGAGCTTTTTGGAACAAGGAAGACGGAGTGGAGGCTTCTTCAACACGCCGTTGATAAAGCTCACCGAAACCGTTGATAACCTTGGAGTGAAATCTGAGGAAGAGCGAGAAGAGTTTCTCAAGTAAGTTTAGGTTGCAACACGGAAAATTAGAGATCTAATTCTAGCAGTGATTTGGATCAACTGTCCGACGATTTTCCCGAAGACTTTTTCAAGATGAAGATCCTGCCCGAACTACTGAAGTCTGTCGAATTTGGTGGTGGTGGACCCAAAGTTTTTGGAGTGGTGATGAAAATCAGCAAAAAGCTTTCGGATGACGAATTCGAGTCGATGATTACGCCTGCAGTTGTAAGGCTCTTTGGCAGCCCTGATCGGGCAATTCGAGTCTGTCTTCTTGACAATTTACCCTTAATGATTGATCGTCTACCACAAAAAATTATTAATGACAAGATATTTCCTCAGATGGTATTGATTCCAACCTATCTCTGAAATAAGGCTAACGCAACTGCAGGTAACTGGTTTTACCGATGTTGCACCAGTAGTTCGAGAACAGACTGTCAAAGCCGTTCTTACCATCGTCGGAAAATTGTCAGACCGAACTGTAAATGGTGAATTGCTAAAGTATCTTGCCAAAACTTCGAACGATGAACAGCCTGGCATTCGGACAAATACAACTATCTGCTTGGGCAAAATCGCGAAGAACCTCGGTGTCAGTACAAGATCAAAAGTTCTCATTGCGGCATTCACACGCTCACTTCGCGACCCTTTCGTGCACGCCCGAAATGCAGCCCTAATGGCCTTAGCCGTCACAGTAGATTCCTTCAGCGAAGATGACTGTGCTAACCGGATCCTACCGTCGATATGTCCCTGTCTCATCGACAAAGAAAAGCTCATCCGAGACCAAGCAAATAAAACTTTGGACATCTACTTCCAACGAGTGAAAAAGTTTGCCTCTACAATGGCTGATACAGCGCTGCCCCCTCCCAATACGGCAGAGTCATCGAGCGGTACAGCACCGCGAATGAGTACGCCACAGTCCAGTGAAGCAGCATCATGGGCTGGTTGGGCAATCTCATCTTTCACCAATAAAGTTTCTACTGCTGTTGGTGAAATCACGACCAATCCGAATGCAAGCAGCGCTCCAGCTCCCCACCGTCCTTCCTCTGCTCCTTCAGTTATCGATGCCAGACGCCCGCCTGGAACAGCCTCTGCGTCTGCCCTTCACCGCCAAGCCGTCGCATCACCACCAACTACCTCTACTCGAACCTCGACCTCTTCCAACGCGAACGAATATTTCCAAGATGCTAATACAGGAGACGAAGAAATCGACTTTGGCGACGACTCATGGGGTAATATGGATGAAGAATCCTTCGGTGACGCATCTACGGAATTACCGAAACCTAAAGCCACATCATCTGCAGGGAATCCATTCGATGATAATGGCGAACCTGACTTCGCGGGCTGGCTGGCTGCCCAGGCTGGGAAGAAAGCAACAGCCAAGCCATTACCAAAGGGACTGGCAAAGCCTTCAAATACGACTGCGAACGGACGCCCTGCGGCTGCGGGAAGAACTGTGAGTGGGCCAAGTATAGGATCTGCTGCAACGAAAAAGCCGGCGGCGATAAGCGCAGTGAAACCTAAGCCTGTAGTGGCGAAGAAGGTTGACACGGCGCCGAAAGACGCCGGGGATGAAGACGGATGGGGAGATGGTTGGTGATAATCTTTTGATCTTACTTAGAGATGGAGTTGGAAGGATGATAATTTTAACGTCCAGAAGGAGCATAGCATTGGAGTTGTGTAATAGGATACCAAATCACATTCTTAATTTATAAATGATTCCTGTTTTTGAGTCTCAGTATTTAGATGAAATCTTAAAAACAAGAGGTGCATCAAAGGCAGTTTTAATCCAAAGCCGATGAGTAGCTATCGTTCGGGACCGGTTTGTTCCCTTTCACAGCAGGTTGTTTAACCCACGGGAGCAGCAATTTCCAAATTGTGTATTCTCCCGAAAATAAGATAAGTTGAAAGCATGAACGCAGACCTTATCGGAGAATATACTTAGCCAGAGCAGAGTTGGGGCATCCAATTCTCATGCAACCAAAGAATCACTTAACACAGCTCATAGCGTTTGTCGCGAATCAAATCACCTCCTTAAAGTCAAGATTGAAACTATAGAAAGTCATAATCTAGTTAGTTACTAAATATCTAACCTTTTCGATCAATATTCTGAATTTGACTGAGTACCTTCAACCTGGCTGGCTTCCAAATGGCCAACCTTTGTATTTACCTTCTAAGCTTGAGGGCTCTTTGGAGTTAGTCATCCTGAATATTCTTTTCTATGATTGGTTACTGAACGACCAACCTCCTCCCCAGCCTCCCGAATTTCACTTCGGATATTGAATATAAATAAACCACGAGGTCCCCAATGGCTCTCACGCTTATTTGCCTAATTTGTCCTCATAAATTAAAAAGGTGGCAGAATCATTCTCTTCAGTTGGTTATTAAATAACCAACCACCTCCAATTGTGCAGTCTGGGTTTAGCTTCAAAAAAAAGTTTAAATACCGATTGACTCATTTAGAAATTGATGAATCGAGCTTGAGGTCCAGAATAAGTCCGGCAGAATCGTGGAACATCATTTGATCCTAATTTACCAACCCCCTAATTTACTAGAAATGGTTGGCATAAGGTCGTTGGAAGGGAGACACACCTATGCACCTCGCATTTAGAAGTCTGGGTATGGCGTAAATAATGCTTCACATCAAGGGAAATCAAAGAATGATTGACAGCATCTCATTACCTGGCGCCAAAATGATAATGAGATATGCATCTACACCTGATATGGTACTGCTGTATCCACAATTGACTATTTCAACAAGTAAAATAAAAATGCCACCCATTCAAATATGCCCGACTCCAGTGCCCGAACGCCGGCTCCAATCCCTTTCCTTACCGAACTTCCGAATAATCATTGAGAGCAACGCACACTAATCCGCGGTGATGCCCATTATATTGTCGAATGATAGACTCGCTGTGAAGCTCCCATAATCGAGCATAGTGATCGGAACAAGCAGTGACAAGATAAGCCGAGTCAGCACTAAATGCACAATCCCAGACCCATCTTTGATGGCCTTGAAGCGTGCTTTCGAGCTTGAAAGGCATCGGAGTCGACTCAGCTTGTGCTTGTCCCGGTGCAGGGACCATGGAGTCGAGATCTTTGACTTCCCAGATCTTGGCAGTATGGTCGGCGGAGCAGGTTGCTAGATGCTTAACGTCGGGGGAAAGGAGCACGCGAGTTATATAATTTTTATGAGCTTGGAAGTGTGTAATGGGGATGAGCGTAGTCTTTTCCCGGTATTGTAGCAGGTGCCAAACGTAAACATTTCCCTCCTACGTGTTAGTTAAGTGAGATGACTTGGAATTGGTTACACACAGTGTTGGTGCCAGCGCAAAGTGTGGATCCGTCACTTGCGACCGTAACACTAGCAACTGGGACATCTTCTTCCGGGATCAATTGATGGGAGCAATTGTTCTCAGCCAAATCCCAGATACGAACGCTTCCACCACGATCACAAGCAATAATCTCTCCTTGGTTGGGATGAATAACAACATCGGTGACGGGTGAACCATGGGAGTAGCTTCTCTGGACCGAGCCGCTACGAGTCTCCCAGATCTTTACTGTCCCATCTTCCGAGCTTGTAACCATCCACTTCCCTTCGCAATGAAATGCGACACCGGTGACATTGCCAGTATGGCCCTCGAAGGCTAAAAGGGGATTCGGGTTGGTGGACTTGATATCATATAGCTTCACAGTATGATGACCGGCAGCGGCAAGAAAACGTTTATCGGGAGATATACAAAGTCGATTGACCTGGGAGTCGGAATGTTGTATCGTTCGAGAGCAGATACCAGAGAGCGCCTCCCAGAAACTAGCACATGATGGATCAGCAAGATTGGCACTACATAGTCCGGATGCAAGACATACCGTATGGTGTGGTCATAACCAGCTGTAGCCAAAAGGCACATAATCTTGTCAGCCTCTATCTCTAGATATGCCATCCTTACGATGGTCTTAGGAATGGTGGGGTCGCGACGAGATGGTCTGGAGGGCGGGACACAGCCTTAGAAGCAACGACCGATCGCAAACTTACCAGTGCAAAGAATTACGCTCATTTCGGGGAAGGCGTAAAAGGCCGCAGGGTCAGCGCTCAAAACCAAAGAACATCGAACAATGTGTAGGTTTCTCGTATCTTATTCTGCTCTTCTCTGCGAAGCAATCTCGCCGTCAACACCGAAATATTTCTGACGTCTGAGCAGCAAATAAGATGCCAGCCGCATTGCCAGGGCTGGATCGCCGTGCTGCAGCTTTTGGGGCTGCGCTTGACTGTTTGAGGCAAGGCGGCGGGCACTAGGCACGCCGCTTCGCTTACCGCCTCGCTTGACTCTCGAGGCTTCCTGAGGGCTACGCTAGGAGGGAGTTGGAGCACGAGATATGGCTTCCTATTGTTGTTTTCTTCTATCGTGGTGGATTTGAGATTTACCTTTGCTCCCATTCCAAAGTTCTGCTTCCTTTAATCACATCAATTCTCCAAGCTACAACTAGAGCAAGCAAGCACTTTTCTGTCTATATTTTCTCGTTAACGACTAACTGAAGAGGCGTCAACTGACACGTCCTGTTTATTGAATTTACTTACTCTTTGTCAATTCCTGACCTGCAATTATATCTCGGAAATTCAAACGAGATCTACCATCAGACAATCTCAACCGTCCAACAAGTCTAACGTCATGGCAGATCACAACAGCAAGTTTATAGAGAAGGAGAGCTTCGACAGTCCCGAGTGGACTTCAGAGATGACTTCCTTTCCCCTTCTTGCAGATTTTCGCAGATTTTCAAATGATTCCCATCCAATCCAGATATACTCTAGTGCAAATCACATGACGGGCGACCTTTTCCTACAAAATGAAGTCTGGGACGCGACTATACCTTCCGGGAGTGAGAGTCTTGAAAACCATTTCGAAGACACTAATATAGATGTTGACAACATCGATGATCTTTTTGGAGAATCCAGAAGTGTTGTCGACGAGAATGAAGAAAGTCTTTTCCTTGAGCATACTCCTGCACCTGAAGGAATGAGGCAACTTCTCGGAGATTTCACCCCCGTTGTCGACGAGAATATAGAGAGTTTTTCCTTTGAAAATACTCCTATCATGAAGGGATTGGAGCAAATTCCTGGAGAATTCGCCTCCAGTCCCAATGATAATACTCTCCTAGAGAGTTTTCCCCTGGAGTACACTCCTAATTTCGATCAAGGAGCTGAGCTGGGTTTCGGAGGATTCACTGACGCCGCTCATGACAATGTAGAGAGCCTACTCCTAGATCATATTCCTCAACGGAGCTCAGGAGCTGGACAAAGTTTTGGAGGATTCACCGGCCCTATCCAAGAAAACCTGGAGAATATTTTTCTTATGCACACTCTCAACCCTGATCAGACATTTAGCCAAGTCTTCGCACCAGAAAATAACATGGACCATATTTCCTTACCAAACACTCCTGTTGGAAATGATAGAGTTGAAAACTCTTTCGCCTCTGATGAAGAAGATATGTTTGATCCTTTTCGCCCGCCCTCGCTACCACTCAATTTTGAAGAAGAGAGTCGTATGATAGCTTGGGTCAGTTCTGCTTCCGAACAAGCACAAAATGCATCGCTTGGCACAACAGCCGATGGAGCAAGAGACATATCAAATTCTTCGTGGTTTTCAGACCTTGCATGGCTACAATCAACTGCCTCAAATCCGCAGCAAACCGCACCCGAGAGGCAATTAGCCCGATCAGAGCAGCGCATGGTGAGTGCCTCCATTACCTTGAATGATTAATCTGACATTAATGACCAGTCTGAATCACCAAAATGTGTCTCCTCGATCATCCAACCATTTGAAGGCACTAATTCGCCACAGAGCACAATCGATTCTGGTTACCAAAGCGGTCTTGAATTTCTAGGAAATGGATTTGGAGTATCTCGAGCTCCTTACAAGTCTCCATATCAAGCCTTGGATCCTGATATTGCATTGCCATCCATTGAGAAAGAATTACCCTCAACTCCGAGTGATGCTAGATCTCCTCTCGTTTCTCTCAAGACCTCTCGTGCCACAGAACCAAAATCTGAAAATGGTAAAGAAGTCCTGGATACTGATACCTCCTTTGATTTACCAGTTTTCGACAAAGTTCGTACCTCCCAGCCATTTGCAATTGCCCTCGCCCTCGCTGAGCGGGATGAGCGAGAATCAATGCTACTTGCCTTGGCTAAGATATCCGGTAAATTGGAAGATAATGACCCAACTCGAGATATTCCTCCATACTTCAACTACCTCCTTGAGAAGCTTTATGGAAAGTGGAAAAGCGAGGAAAAATTTCAGCAGGCTGTCTATGCTTGGGCCTTTAGAAAGTTTATGGGATCTGGTAAGTCGCTTGATTTTACAATCCAGAGGCCGCTTTTCTAAAGTGAATTTAGTACCAGCTGAGCAAGCAAACAACCAAGCCCACAAATTTGACATTCTCAAACTGGGACTTGATCACTTGACTACTCTGGAAGAGGCAAAGAAGCAGTACAGCAAAGATCGTCAAATGTATCACCGAATTCTGATGTCGATGGCTAAGCAAAATGAAAAGCTGTCTGCACAGGTCAAAGAATTGAAGGTGGCACAGAGCCAGAGTTCCCCACCACATTCTACTTCTAAATTGACTGCCTCACGAAACGAAAAGATAGTTGCTAGCGGAAAAGCCGAACAGAAACCAGCGCAAGGCCCAAAACAAGCAGTAACCGCTGGTTCAACTCAGCCCGCTCGTCAAGTTGGCGCCCCTAAAGCCAATCCATTCTGGGTGTGTTTCTTACCTGACTCAACCGGAAACCAATGTGGTGGTGTCAATCGAGACTGGCATATTCCTCGAGCTCTGCAAAAGAAAGACAAGGAAGAGGTCTGGGCAAAGAGAGGCAGCTGCATTAAGTGCTCCAAGCCCAATGATCATAGTCGCAAGTACATCACTGATGTTGAGGCATTGTTCCTTGGAGGAGTTTCAAAGTCAAATCGAGCCAAGTCTTCCCCACAAAAGTCTACTGACCCGGCCGATGCTGTCTTAACCTATGCCGCCCAAGCCCCTGCTATTCCGGTAAGCATGGAAAGACAGCCATTTGTACAAGAATCATACCCTGTCGCACAACCTCGTGCTGTTACTCGACCCCGTCCTATTGCTCAGCCTCGATCTGCAAATCCTCGTTCTGCTACAAAATCACTTCCTGTTGCTCAGACTACTATGCAGCCAGCTATTCAACAAAGTGCCATTGCACAGCTTAGTCCTGCTGCGCAGAATCAACGCCCTATGGCTCCGCCACCCCGAAAGTCGATTCCCCAAATGCCGGTACGATCTGCCACGGCAGGCTCACTCAACTTTCCAGTGGTTGTTGATTCATCGGGTCCAGTTCCAACTTCAGCTCCAGCCCTTACCCCAGCCCCAACCAAAAAAAGATCTCAAGATCAGACAGTGTACAAACATGCCCTGGAGAGAGAATTGAAGCGTACTCGACGAGACTGGATGACTTAAACAAATGAGGCACCGAGAGGAATGAGAAATTCACTCAAGTTCTCCATCACTATTAGTAAACAGGCATCTGAGAATGTATCTCACGATCAGAGCGTTCAAAAGTCCGCTCGAGAAAGAATTGAAACATACAGGGCGAGACTGGATAGTTTAAATATTAATGCATTGAGAAGAAGGTACAGTACAATTGAAAGTAATCAACTGTAACCTAGAAGAAATTCAATGCAACGGGTCATGAAATATACTCTCCCTCCATTCCCTTAATGCGTATTGTGATAGTAGATATTTTCAATTGAATAAGTGAGAACCGTAAGACTGTGCGGGTCATTGAAAGAGAGAGTGTGTGTTAAAACAATAAACGGCTTAAGCATTGAATGACTGCTTCGACGACTTTTCCATGATGTAGAGAGATTGATAAGGTACAGTTAATTACTGCAGAAGCCAAGAAAGCCTCTGGGCTATTCAAATATTAGCTAGCAAAATTTGAACGGCTAGGTTGAGAATATATTGGATTGTATTCGCGCCACAAGAAAAATTATGACTGGTGGCTATTTCATAGATCTCGAATCGTTGGTAGGCAGAGATAATGAATACAGCACTGTCCTCCATATGTCTGCCACCAACGCCAAAAATGCAGTCCTCGTCATTCATATCTCATATAGTGTATTCAGCCCTTGATCGACTCAACCAAATTTAAACCCTCTGTTTGGATCCCACGTTCCCCCACCTCCATTTCCTGGCTGCGGGTTCCAGCTTGGACTGTTCTGACCGGGCGCTCCTTGTTTGCTCTGTTCCGGACCACTCGGCGCCCCACCAAATTTGATCCCCATCTCAGGGTTCCAGGTTGCTGGCATAAGTGGAGGACTTTGTATTGAGGGGGCTATCGAGGTACGCTGTGGTATCGGCGCAGGAATAGGCTCTTCATCGTTGGGTTGAGTGCGATAGGCTGCTTGCTGGGCTGGGGGCTGGCCGTTGTACATACGTGGGATTTGATGTGGTTGTGGAGAATTTCTGGGATAAAGGGAGAGGGAAGACAGGGGTGGGAGAGAAAGATCGCTGTCCAATACGTCAGTATAAATGTTATGCCGAAAAGGGATAGATCAACCTACGATTCCATCCTCATAGCTTCCTCTCTCCTCTCATGGACAAATGCTTTACACCCGTCTCGAAATCGCCCGACAATTTTCGCCAGGTCATTGTAAAACTTCCTTCCCACCTCTAAATTGCTCACTATCTCCTTGTATTTGAAATAAGCATTCTCCAATTTCTGTAACGCTTGCTCTCTTTCTTTCGAGCTCGTATCGCCTCTCTTAGCAGCTACGAAACCAGTATTCGTGCTCTCTAACTGGGCTATCAATTTGTCCTGTTCCTCCGATTCCACTTTTAACGTTGCCAAGTCTGAATCATATTTTGAAAGTTCTTTCTCAAAGAAATCTTCAAAATGTGCTGTTACGACAGTTTGAGTAGGATATTCGCGTTCAAGACGTGCAGCTTCGGCAAGAATGGTATTATTAATGTCATCTTTTTTTGCTTTCTCACGAAGTGCTTCAATTTTTCGTCGTCTTCGAGATTCAAGGCGACTGACTTCATTGAGACTAGCTCGTAGCCGTGAGACTTCTGTCTCCAGGTTAGGTGACATGACCACTCGACGACTGCTTGGGATGAAATTTCCGATGTCTCTGTCGGAACCTGAGAGGACACGAAGCATGTCCTCACACTCTCTAAATTTGCTGAGAACAAGCTGATCACTGTTTGCGGCACTTTTGAGATAGCCATCAATTTCGTCAACTTGAGCGTAGAGCTTTGCTGCTGCTGATTTGGAGTCTGCCCGAGTCCATCGGTCGGTTCCGTATTTCATCAATAGCTTTCGATTTTCTGACGCCTCAGCTTGCAAAAGTTCTCTGCCCTCGTTAAATATTACATCGTCAGATGATTTTAATTTTACGGTATCAGAAAAAGATCTCTGAAGGCGGTTCAAAGCATCTGCTTGTCTGATTTCTTCGGCATGTGAAGTCAGAGTTGGTGGAACTCCCAAGGGCTTTTCTAATGCTTGAAGAGACCCTGGCAAATTGAGGGAGCTTAAGGTATCGTGAATCTTCGTGGTTAAAATTTCAAGCTCCTCGATGATATTTGTACTAACAAGACGGTCTCTCCTCTCTTCGTAAATACTCGCTGCAACGTGTACAGCAAATGGGACCAATTTTGCAAAGAGTGGTGGGCCAAATTCTTCTTTGTCTCCAATAAACGAGGAGGGCTCAGATACTTCTTTTGGGACTTTGGAAATCGCCATGTTGGCGCGTTCGAGGGTTTTAAGTTCTGGTTTTGGTGGGACATGGTCTATATTATTAGTTTGGAGGATGATATAGAGATGATCCCCACTTACTCAGATAGATCAAATCGTTGTCCTTTTCTGCCCTCTTCAGATCTTCTGTAACTTTATTCTTCAACCCATTCAGATCATTAAGTACCAGTTTGTTGAGATACCTCGCCTCTTTTAAGGCTTCATTTACACAAGCAATACTATCCCGAAGCCTAGCAATCTCCTCTCCATATTTTCGCTTCTCTAAACAATCGCATGATTGCCGATATTGTGCAGCAGCGGCAAAATGATGGTGTTTAGCAGTCATATGGTGTATCCATTCCGAACTTATAGCATTACTTTTGACACCCCAATCTCCAGCTGAGCCATAGAAATCCGACACCTTCGCTGCTAACTTGGCTATTGACGCATCTTTGTATCCATCCATAACAGCCTTTTGCCAAAAACATTCTTGTGCTTGTGCTAGGAGCAGCTGTTCCAAGGACTCAAGGGTACTTTCGTCCATGTCTTCGGGTGGAGTGGTACGTAACTCAGGAATGACTTCGGTGTTTATGTGAGAGATCACACCTGCAGCCTGGCAGAAGTAGTTGCATGCTGTTCTTAGTCCCTCTGTTGTTCCCCGATTTGAAGCGTTTGCTAATTGCGAATATAAAGCAGCGAGATTGTAGAGGATATTGGCAATTTCGAATTTGAGATTATTATGGGAAATCGGTCGTTCAATATTGTATCCAAGCGCAGGATACCATGTGAAATCCACACCAATCTGCCATAATATTTTAATAAAGCTTTAAGGACAATTATGAAGGACATACATCAATGGGAAATTTACACCCCATCCAAGAGAGTTGGCCACTATACGCAGCTATCTTCTTGATCCCACTGGCATGAGGCTCCCGCACATTCACCGCATCTCTTCTTAATGCATCAATAACCTCTAAGTCTTGCTTAAACATATCCGGGTGCTGGTCATATTTGCTGGAGATGTATTGCTTTATGGCGCTTGACAGCGAAACGGTGTTCGTCTTGCGGAACGGTAGGAAGAGAATGTTGCTGAAGACAAATTAGCATCCTGCCAGTAGGAAGAGACAGGAAAAAAGCGGTAGGATAATACTCACCTAGCCATCTCTGCGGCCTGTCAATCGTATCTATTTACGCGTCTTCAGTTGAAAAGCTGCACGCGGTCGCACGAGCTCTTCTATGCCTGGCAGAATGACTTCATCGTGGCGCCACGAATTCAAGGCAGCAAGGAGGGGCGGTCAGGCCGCAATGAATCCACCAGTATTGCTCCGTTTCATTGGTCAACCTCGACAACTTCTTTGCTTCGACGATAGTTATCCCTATCGATTTCATGCAGTCGTCCGATACACCATGAAATCAATCTAGGGGCCAAGATGTATATCTCCTATAGAGTGAGATTTTCCCCAACCTAGACCCTGTTCCCACTACAATTTAGGAAATCAGACGCACAGCGTGCTTTCCTCAGCCATGACGGGCTAGGTAGTAATTGCCTTTATATTCCATTTTATTAAAACCTTTTCCCTTCTCTTTTTCAATTTCAGACCCTTTTCAATTCCATCTCCTGGCCGTTCTTGAATTTCCCTTCTCTTCTCATCGGTGTAATCGGAGAACCTCACTCGCTATGGGTTCTCCAATGTTGATTCTATCGGGAAATACGCTCATGTATCGCAACACTGCCCCTCGAGCCCTCTTCATCACCCTGCTTCTCCTTGTCCTTTTTCTCTACACGCATCATCATCCTGCAGTAGGCCGAAATCGAGGCTTCCGCCAGCAAGTCTTGACAAGTGCAAACAATGCGACGCACACCAATCCGCTGGACTGTTCTGTCAGCAGGACTCATCTTCAAGCTTTGCAAAAAGCTCATGGCCTCCAGGATAATATCCAATATGTCCGCCGATATATACGATTACACAGGCGCGATATAAAACGAGCATCAATCACGAAAATTAATCAAGACATTTTTCCCAATGGGTTCGACGATATCAATATCCACAATCCTCCCCATACAGCAGCTTGCTTAAAGCCACTTGAACTACCAGTTTCGTTATCACCATATCCGAAGTCTGTCAATGCTTCTGGATTTCTATTTGGAGTGTCAACGACTTTTGAGCGAGTCAGCGATTTGAAGAATAGCCCGATTAAAGAATGGACACATTGGTTAACGGACGGGCGCGGCAATTCGAACGGGGCGGGGTTGATCTTAAGCCTTGTCGATGCATCCGAGCTAGAGATTGATACTACGAGAAAGGTAATGAAAGGATTGGGAATTGATGTTGAAGTGTTTTCCAGTGACAGTTCCGCTGAAATGGCAGTTCGTTACTTGTCCCTCGTCCCAGCACTCTACAGCTCCACCTTACTCCAAAATCGCCAGTACCTCGTTCTGTGTGATGATGACACATTTTTCCCTTCCATGCATGCTCTGATCGACCGCCTCTCTAACTATGACTTCAATTCAGAATTGTACATTGGTACTTTCTCCGAAGATGTGAACAATATCTACCGGCACGGATCCCAAGCTTTTGGCGGAGCAGGAATCTTCTTTTCGGTTCCTCTTGCTCATAAGATTACTAAATTGTTTGATAAATGCAGCAGTCCCCAGAAGATCCAGGAGTCTAATACAGGCTGGGGCCCACAAGGCGACATATTACTACGAAAATGTATATATGAGCATACTGAAGTCCGTCTCACTTTGTTGAGAGATTTACATCAATTGGATATCATGGGAGATCCAGCGGGATTTTATGAGGCTGGCCTCATGCCTCTTTCTCTGCACCACTTCAAAGGCGGAATATGGCACGAGGCTCACCCATATGAAGGAGCCCAAGTCACCCATACTTGCGGTGAGGACTGTTTTCTTCAAAGATTTCAAACTACAGATAATTTCATTCTTACGAATGGATACTCGATTGCCCTTTACCCTCAAGGAATAGATTTTGATGTCTATCAGATGGAGAGAACCTTCGTTTCAGCTCCAAACGACCTTGGATGGAATCTGGATCTTATGATCGCGCCAGGAAGAGTCAGTCTATCAGAAACTGGTAGAAAAGTCGCTTGGGAATTGAAAGAGGCTGTTGTGGAGATGGATGGTAGTGTGCGGCAGAGTTATATTCGCAAGAGCGACGACATAAGATGGACCGTACAGACCGGTGACAACAAATCTAGGATGTTTGAAGACGACGGGATTGTGGAACTAATCTGGATATCATAAGCCAGACGCTCGTTCCAGAGGCTCCTCTGGATTTTCTTGGTACTTCATTTTGTTGTTCAAGGGTTTGGATATCAGTGTGGTTGCACCAGAGCGGAAGCTCTGGGCTCTGGTACCGGCTAGTCCATGGTCAGTTAGCATTCATGTACAAATCATGGCCAAAGGGATGGATGGATGCAGAAGGTACTTGGTCACAGTTTGTATAGCCTTGTATCCTTTGAAAAATTTATTCTGACATATACATGATTGAAGCAAGCGAGGGCCGAACACGCCATTATTCTGCATATTGTCTTACGCAGGGGAGGGGACCTTCAAGAGCTTCTAGAAAAGGCTAGAGCGTGCATACATTATAAACTAACGGAATACGAAGTAACCCATTTCCCTTGATCGTCTTTCTGTCAATATTAAAGATCTTGATCTTCTGACCACATCCCAAAGGATATGCGGTCGAAGTTTTGCCTGAAATCGCCGCCATAACATCGCACAGAACATTGTTCTCGTTCTTCAAAATTTATCTGCCTTCCCACTGACTCTAGTCCTAGTAAATTTGCTGCACTACACAAAGTTTCAGCCTTACCCGCCAATACTTCAACGGGCGAATAATCTAGTGAAGCGAGCATAATGGTTTCTGGGCTGGCACAGGGCAGGAGGCCAATCTTTCCTCTCCAGCCCGGATCTCTCAACACGCAATCTAGCGATTGAAGGATAGTGTGATTGGCCTACTCGAGCCCGTATTTTGCACCAACGAAAATGTTTGAAGAGAGAGCCTATTCCACGTGACATAAGCTCGATCAGTCACACGGAATAGATAGTTCCTAATATGCGGCCCTGCGGCGCGGATAAACCTTGTTCGCAGGACTAAAACCGTCGAAAGGAAATTACTTCCACTGCACTCGTACCGCCGGGGATTTTACGTCCTACTCGGGAACTTAATTTCTGGATGATTGCGACCGAGAAAAGCAATATATAGCCAAGCAGGCGATCGAAAGACTTTTCGAATGTATAGAAAGATTCAGACGTTACAACGTTAGGTTGGTGGCCTGGACAAGCGCATCAAAATGTCCTACTATTTCGCCTTAGGTTTAGGATCTGGTCGCTAGATGCATAGCGAAATTTATATTTGGATGGGCGGCTGTGAGCATGAACATGGACGCGAACCCTGACACGACGACAAAAACAGGCCGAAACATGAATCAGAAGCCCCAAAAACCAAAGCAAACATCCAAGCTCAAAAGACAAAAGGGGACACCCAGACGGAAGGGAAATTCTGGCTGCTCTGAATAAAATTATGGGCGGCCGCCCATCTTCAAGTACCTCCTGAGATGAAATGGAAGTGCTGTCCTTGTACAGATCTATATAGATCTGTGCAGTGTTCTGTACTCAGTAACGGATGTACGAGTCAACCAGTCAAAGGGCGCTGTTAGCCCAGCCTCCCCCGCCGCAGGGGGGTAATGTATGATGGATGGGGCATAGTTGGTTTTATGGCGTAGGGGCTGCCGCTATGCGGCAAGGAACGAACATGGTTTGTTACAACTGGAAATTTCGTCTGCTTGTGCCCTCCCCAACCAACGTGGGCATCATGGGCCATCATGGGCCATCATTTCTGCACTCTCTGGGAGGCTGCGCTTGGGACCGAAACCCGGCCTGCCCTATCTGTCTCTGTCTCTGCCCTGTGCCCGTTGGGTTGGTCTGCCCCAATCTGCTGTGCGACTCTTTACCCGTAAGATTGGGAAGCCCCCGTCTGCCCTCCTCTTCCTCCTTGTTTCGTCTTCTTCTGTTTCATGCATCCTATCAACTAAATCCTACACGACTGTAGTGTAGCGTCTATCGGGCCCGATCGATCTTCTCTTCCATCTCATATTCGTTGCAGTGTCTTGAATGCAGCCCGCTGTCGCCTAAGGGAGTTGTATTGTTATTTCAATTTTGCTTCCTTGAAGAGAGAGGATTCAGACGGATCGAGCAAGGCGAGTGCTGGTAGAAAGCCGATATGATCCTGTGCTGGCTGGAGAGGTTAAGGTGATTGAGAGCCCAAGTATCTCGCTTGGTTTGAGGATGCGCTTCAGTTGGCGGACGTTAGGATTTTGGATCGGGATTTGGAGCGCCACGGTCGTGGGAGCGGTAATCGTCCCTGCTGCTGTTGACATTGAGCCAAGTCAGTACTGGTGAGTGCGCATTATGATCCTATGTGGTGCATATACTTCTACTGAAGGGTGTAAATTTGGGATTTACATTGGGATTTCTGACATATTATCTGTGTAGGGAAGGAAACGATGGACCTTGGTCTTCATTCGCCATTCAAGTTGGGTCGCCCGCCCAAGTTGTCCGAGTTTTCGTTTCTACAGCGTCGACTTCGACCTGGGTAGTGGGGGATTTAGGTTGTGAAGGAAGTGGGATCCCGTCGAACTGTTCAACCATCCGAGGGACCCTATTCAACTACACGTCTTCCACGTCCTGGGTCGATAATGGCGCTTTTGGTTTGTTCATCGAGGATAACCTTGGGGAGAAAGACGAAGGAGAGTTTGGTTTCGATAATGTGGCGTTAGGATTTCCTGGGAGCGGAGGTCCGTCCCTGAATCATACAGTGGTTGCTTGGATATCGACATTTGATTTCTTCCTGGGAGAACTAGGGTTGAATCCTCGTCCAACGAACTTTACAACGTTCAACGATCCGCAGACCAGCTATCTCAGTCTGTTGTACGAGCAGTCTATGGTACCCAGCCTCACTTACAGCTATACGGCCGGCGCACAGTATCGATTCAATGGGGTGCTCGGCAGTCTAACATTAGGAGGATATGACGAGGGTCTTTTTGCACCCAATGATGTCTCTTTCCCATTCGACTTCGATCAAACGAAGGATCTGACAGTGGGGTTGCAGGCGATATCAGCGTCGAACACTACCACTCAATCTTTATTGCCAAATGGCATACTAATTTTCATTGACTCTACCATCTCGCAGTTATGGCTTCCAATAGAAGCATGCGAAGCTTTTGAGACCGCCTTCGGCCTTGTATACGATAATACCACGAATTTATACCTTGTTAACAATACCCATCACGCCACCCTTCTGGAACAAAACAGCAGCGTTACATTTACCTTGGCTCCCACTTTATCAAGTGCTACTTCCCAGCAAGTGAACATCACCTTCCCTTACGCTTCTTTCGACCTCCTCGCGGAATATCCTCTTGTATCTGCCACAACTCGTTACTTTCCTCTCCAACGTGCCGCAAATTCAACTCAATATACCCTTGGTCGTACCTTTCTCCAGGAAGCCTACTTGACCGTTGACTATCACCGCAGTAACTTTTCTGTCTCCCAACGAGTCTGGGATCTCACTCCCACTAAACATATAGTCGACATCTTCCCACCCTCCGCCGCCAACTCTTCCATTTCCACTTCTGGCTCTGGTTCTGGTTCTGGTTCTAATTCTGGTTCGGGAAATGGAGCTTCTCCAAAAGGAAGCAGTAAAATAACGTCAGGCGCCATAGGCGGCATCGTTATTGGCGTCGTTGCTCTCATAGCTGGCGTTTCTGGTGGTACATGGTTCTGTCTTCGTCGCCGCAGGCGTCAAGAAGACGAAAAAGCCTCCGCCGCTTTGGCAGCCCAAATAGAATCAGATCACAAACCAGAGATCCCACCAGACCAAAAGGTAGACCCAGATCCCTTCAGAAAAGGAGTCCATCACGAACTAGGCGAAGAAGGATATATACCACCGGAATTACAAGGCACACCTAAGTTTAATGGTGCAGAGGTGGATGGCACCCCTGCTTCGGAGATGCGGTTTGAGCTTGGCGCTTCTGAAGGTGTCGAAGGGAGGTTTGAGCTCGAGGCACCTCATGGACTTGGTGAGTTGAGTGATGGTAGGCTCGACGAGCTTAGTTCTCGGCCTGTTGGAACGCCAACAGCGGTAAGTTCGTCTGACAGGATGAGAAAACCGATTTTGCCACCTGACGAAGGCCCACCGGATGATGAGGGAACCTGGCCCTCGGTGGTTGTAGGCCCAGGCAGCGGTTCGAGGACACCAGTATCGATGTATGATGGCTCAGGGTATGACCAAGAAATTACGCAAGCTCTGCCCCCGCTTCCGTCGAGTCCTCCAAGTAGAACGCGGACGCCGATCAGTCCACGTGGGATGGGAAACACACCCACCCCAACCGTCAGTCCACCGAGTAGGAAGAGGACGCCGGTCACGGTATTTGACGGCATTGGGAGTGACAGTGGGATACTCTCCCCGCCAAGTGCGAGCCCACCGAGCGGTACGAGGTCACCTGCGGCGTTTGCAGGAGGTGCGGGGAGCGAGACGAGTTCCGTGAGCCCCGAGACGGCGAATGCTAGTCCTGCCCGCGGGCCACCTTTAAGTCGATTTAATAACCGTCAGGGAAGTGAAAGCGAGGCCCCTAAAGCGAAGAGACCTTTTAGTTGGCAACTACCCCAATGATTTATTTGAACATTTTCAACCGTCTGTGTCTTCCTGGACCATTTTTACTTTATACTCATTTATTGCATTCGACAAAGCTCCCCGAAAAGCGAGCATTGTTGCGGGATATCAACACTCTTTTTAACACCTTCATATACGACATGGTTGGAGTAGGAACAAAGGAAGGGAATGGAAAGGAAGGGACAATATCGTTTGGGATTATATCCAATTTTTACTTTTTGCATCTCACTCAAGGCCTAACACATCTGAAGTTTAGCAATTATAGTTGGGCGGATATTCAGCGTTTGATATTTTGTATATATTGCATTCGGAGTAGCTACCGTAGCATTTTATGGGCATGAAAATGTGGATAGGTAGATTTAGGTGCCTTCTACGTCGAAATAATATGATGATCAATTATATGATAGGATTAACTTTGTTTGGAGTTTCCTGCAGTCCACATTTATTTCATATATATAGCTTGGTTCTTCAAGCGATGTGAGCGTTGTCAGGCAAGCTGCGAGTTCAAGCAAGTGCACGATTTGACGAACGGATGAAAGTGGTTGGGTTTGTGAAGTCTCCAAGTTAATGAAGCATTAATAGCCTCGTCCTGAATAAAAGGATGGTTTGCAAACTCTTCAATACTTGAAGTTTGGAAAGCATGAGGAAGAGAAGGCAGGAGAATGTCTATTTCCTCTCTGTATTTCGCTTGCCTAATAGCCCTCGTTGCTTGTCTTTCCACCTTTGTTTGGTATAAATTCTCAACAAAATAGCCTGGGAATTGTTTGTGATTGGGAGAGGTTCGGTATTATTACGTGAGATATAAAACCTCAAACGTTACAAATTATCTGTCCATGAAGGATACCAAGCCATCCATCATCATCATCGATCCAATCCAGCCAAGCCTGGGACATCTCTTTCAAGTCTTCCTTGGTAGCATGGCCACCCTCTACTGCAAACCCGGCAAAGGACGAATTCACAATCCTCTCTGCAGCTGGTCTCCCCCAACTCTCCCTCTCCTCCCTTGTACTCCAACACCACGTCCCGGCAGATCTCTTGATATCCTCATCTTTAAACCCCGCCTGCTTCGCCCAAACGTGGATCATCCTACCAGGGTGAGGATTTCCCCCTTTCGCCCTGGATAACTTAGACCACACGTCGCGATACTTCTCCAAACCTTCGGTTTCTGGGAACCACGTCATCATTGCACTTTCCCTCACGGCCACGATGCCGCCCTTCTTCGCAACCCTCTTCATCTCCCTCAACCCGGCCACTGGATCGCGAATGTGCTGCAGCACCTGATGAGCGTGCACGACGTCGAAACTCGCGTCCGGGAACGGCAGAGCGTGGATATCCCCGATGCGGAAATCGATATTGCTCACGCCGTGTGAGGAGGCGAATTCGCGCGCCTGATCCAGAGGATCCGCCGTCCATTCCACGCCTGTGACGTGCCCTTCCGGAACGTACTTTGCCAAGTCTGTGGTGATGGTTCCCGGCCCACAGCCCACGTCTAGGATTTTCATGGCGGGCGTGAGGTAAGGGAGGAGGTACGGGATTGAGTTTGTGGCTGTGCGCCACGAGTGCGCCTTGAGTACTGCGCTGCTGTGATCCGACACATAGACGATGTCCTGTTTAGCAGCCATATTTTGCGTTTTGAGTTCTAATGTTGTTTCGTTTTGTTTGTTAGACTGATTGCGGGGTAAAAGCGAGGAAACGAGGAAAATGGCGATGTCAATATATATGTAAAGTGTAGATTGAAAGCCTCGGATCTCGGATATCACATTACTTTCTGTATATCTATATCTACAATCTATCTCGGTATTTGAGGAAATTGAAAAACAAAGTACTTTTAACAAGTTCTTCAGAATATTTGTGTTTATCCTAGCCTTTTTTTTTCAATGTTATATGCCTAAGCAGTCAGTTTCTAATCCAAGGGTCCTAAATCTCAATAGGAAAGTCACGTGGGCACTCCCTTTTAAGCGAAACCCCCCTTTTCCCCCACTACTGACCGAATCTTAAATTTAATTTACGGAAAGAACATTTTCACTCTTGATGACAGCAAAGGGAGAATCCCGGTTGAAGAGGGTATATTTTGCTACTTTTGTTCATCTAATTCACCCCTTTTGCTGTGGAGGAAAAACAATCACTCCGTATCGCTCAGCTCAAAATCACCATGCCCCTTTGTTGATCATTACAATAAAATCATCCCTCGCCTTTGAAGTACGCCAATCTTGTAGATGTCCGGTTGATGGATCATCCTCTCTGCCCATGCGGTTGAACCACGAATATCGCTCAGAAAAATAAACTCAAGTAGCTTTTTTCTTTTTGCCTTGCCAGAAACGCCGATGTTGAGATCGTCTCCATAACCAGGCTAAAAACATAAACATCACCCATAAATTCCAATCCCACTCCACAAAAATTAGGCAAAAAATTGGGTCGACAGTAGAAGCCTACTTTGAGGCATACTTTTGGCGGTAGAATTTGGCAGCGTTAACCATGTTAGTTAAAGCAGCCTTGGTCTCAGACCACTGCCGAGTCTTGAGACCACAGTCAGGATCAATCCAAAGTTGCTCAGGCTTGAGGTATGTCAACATCTCCTCAATTCTATCCTTGATCTCTTGCTCGCTTGGGACGCGAGGTGAGTGGATATCATAGACACCAGGTCCAATATGGCGGGGATAAGCCTCATCGACGAAAACCTTGAGTAGCTTGGCATCTGACTTGCTGTTCTCGATAGAGAGAACATCAGCATCAAGAGCTGCGATGGCGTGGAAGAAATCTTGGAACTCAGAGTAACAGAAGTGGGAGTGTATCTGAGTGGAGTCCTTGACACCGGAGACGGAGAGACGGAAAGACTCAACGGCCCACTTGAGATATGCCTCACGTTCTTTGCCCGCTCGGAGAGGAAGTCCTTCACGAAGAGCAGGCTCATCGACTTGAATGACAAAGACACCAGCTGACTCAAGGTCAACAACTTCGTCACGGAGAGCAAGAGCAAGTTGCTCAGCTTGAACGGATTGATGAACATCATCACGAGGGAAAGACCATCGGAGACAGGTGATGGGGCCAGTCAACATGCCTTTCATTGGCTTCTTGGAGATTGAAACTGCATACTTGGACTCCTTGACGGTCATTGGTGCAGGACGGGAGATATCGCCGACGACAATTGGAGGACGCACGCAGCGAGAGCCATAGCTCTGTACCCAAGCGTGTGTAGTGAAGGCATAACCATCAAGTCGCTCACCAAAGTATTGCACCATATCATTACGTTCAGGCTCACCGTGAACATAGACGTCGAGATCAAGCTCTTCTTGAATCTTGACCACGTCTTGAATTTCTTTCTCGATAAACTTCTCATATTCCTCAGCAGTGATTTCACCCTTTGTGAATTTATTCCGTTGGATACGAATCTCCTTAGTTTGGGGGAAAGAACCGATAGTAGTAGTTGGGAAGAGAGGAAGGCCCAAAGACTTCTGTTGTTGAGCAATTCGGATAGGAAATTCGGACTTTCGGTTGTACATATCAGGAGTGACCTTTGATTGGCGAGCCTTGACCTCCGGGTTGTTGGTTCGCTTGGAGCTCGCACGAGCTTGGATAGATTTGGCATTAGCTTCAAGTTCTGAACGAACTGATGCTGGGCCTTCAGTGACAGCTTTGGCAATAATTGCTACTTCCACAGCCTTCTCAGAAGCAAAGGAGAACCAATCAGCAATCTCAGGATCAAGTTTCTTCTCGCTGGCGAGAGTGTGTGGTGTGTGGAGAAGAGAAGAGGAGGTAGCGACAATGACACGTTCCTTTCCGAGCTTTTGGATGGCTGTCTCAACAGTCTCGATAGCACGCTGGAAATTTGTCTTCCAGATGTTACGTCCATCAACGACACCAGCAGACAAGATGGTCTTTGGGCCTAAAGCCCCAATCACAGTCTCGAGCTGCTCTGGGTTGCGGACTAGGTCAATGTGAACAGCATACACATCTGTTGGCAATGCAGCGAGGTTGTGAACGATGTCACCGAAATAAGTTGCAAAGATAATTTTTGGGATCTTGTCGCCAAGAGCTGCAAGTTTCGCATAAGTGGGCTTGAATGCAGCCTTAGTCTTCGCTGGAAGATCATAAACGAGGGTAGGCTCATCGATTTGAACAGTCTCGGCACCTGCAGCCTTCAGCTTGGTGAGATATTCCTCATAGACAGGTAAGAGCTTTTCAAGGAGGTCAATTGGGTCGACAGTTTGGCCACGGTCGGCCTTGCCTAGGTGAAGGAAGGAAACGGGCCCAACCAAGACAGGTCGGGTATTGATGCCAGCCGCCTTTGCCTCAAGGTACTCAACAACCGCTTTTGGGTTGGCATTGAGTTTGAATGTCTGGTTATCTTGTAGGGTGGGCTTGACATAGTGGTAGTTCGAGTCGAACCATTTGACCATCTCCAAACTGGGAACATCCACGCCCTCGCGTTGATGGCCACGACCCATAGCGAAATATTCATCGATAGGATTGAGATTATCTTTGGTATATCTGGGAGGAGTGGCCTGTATGGTATGAACATCAGCATTGCAATTGATCTTGGGATTTCCAACTTATACTTACACCGAAATCTTGGATCTGGTGGAGAACTTGATCATACAAAGCGAAGTCATTGCTAGGGATAACATCAACACCAGCCTTCTTTTGGATGTTCCAGTGCTCAAGACGAAGTCTCTTGGCCTCGGTGAGGAGGTCGGCTTGCGAGAGCTTTCCGCCCCAGTACGCCTCTGTTGCTTTCTTTAAGTCACGGTTGACTCCCATGCGAGGGAAACCAAGAACGGATCTGTTATCGAGATTAGCATGTTACTATCTGTAAGGGCATCTACCATTATTAACACTTACGATTGAACCATGATTGCGGTATTGTAGATTCGGGAAGCGGAGCGAAAATTTGCTGCTTACTCAAACCGACAGCAATAGCGTGAGTGAAATTCTTGAATGCCGATCACGGAGAGGCGATGACTCCAATTGCCACGCTGGAATCACAAGAGAATAGATACGACAAGTGCCTCTGAGGTAACTTCGCAGAGGATTGAAGGAAGAATGAGGGTTGTTGAGGGAGAGAAAGAGAAGGGAGCGGTGTGAAAAAGAAAATTGAAGAAGGATTGTGGAGCGGGGGATGTTGAGGTGAGGGGCAGCCGATGGCGTTAAACCAATCTAGGGCATTTCTAGTGGACTTTAGCGTTCCATCACGTGGAATGGCATGTTCGCCGTCGCGATCGTTGGAAACTCTCCTTCTTCACTACATTTTTTTTCTCAATTCTCGAAATCTAACTTTTTTGAAGCTATATCAAAGTTTATATCATGCATAATGACGCACGTTTCCAATTTGGTCTCAAGGAATGTTCCTCCGCGTAGTCCGCCCCTCATTTTACTACCCCACAAGGAGGATTTCCGATTCATCCAATTGAGCCTGGTGTATCCGCAATCTGGAACTGCCGTAAGGGCTTGCAAAATACGCGGCATGTTTTCTTCGCAAGATTTTGGTTCTGGGAAATATCATATCAAATCTTTAGCTTCACTTCATGAAGGGATTACAAGAGTTTGGAAATATCATATCATCGGAGGCCGTGCTTGTTTTTCCTCGGAGTCCGACCTTGCATGCACATAAACCCGATCCGACCTCACTCCTCATATCCCGAAGAACTTGTATTCTTGATCTCAAAGTGATAAAGCAATACTCCGATAGTGCCGCAGTCCGCTCTATCTTTCGTTTTCCTTTAGTTATTAAAGGACGACGATAGATGACCTATCTTTTGAAATTATGCTAATGCAAGAAGAAAAATATTTTATAGAAGCAAATGAGACCTGAACATAGAGGAGAAAGCAAAGGAAGCCCCTTGTCTAAGCAGACAGAGAAACCAGAGAATTTCTTCCACAGAATACAGGACCGTACGGTTAGGGACCCATAGGGCACCATGGGGCACCATAGGGGCATCATAGGGAACGGATGTTACTATGGTGGTAGAACCGAAGCCTAGGACTATACTACAATTCACAATATAGATGCTAGACAAGTGGAAATTGACATTTCTGAGCATTCCTGCTCTACCAATCAGATATGAATGTAGACCATGTTCGTATCCTCCATCCATCTGCTCCTTCCAGTTTAAATGTAGGGCTGACTGTATTTTCATATCACCCACTTAAGCTTAATTAATGCAACCGGCTACGGTCCAATGGAAACTCCGACTCCGATTATGCTTATTTGCTTATTATTTAGTATTTACAAGACTCCCAAAAGCTCTCAAATCGTGGTTTAGAGATATCGGAGAAAAAGGCCGTAGCATGGACCAGGACGAATTAGATTGTTCCATATCATGTAAATCACCAAGTTGAGAGGTATTTGATTGACGCACTGCGCCCCCATTTAGATTTCCAGAACGCTAAGCTTTTTGCTGTGCCTTCGGATTCAGGTCAGGCGTCCATCAAACTTAGGCGACACTATTTGAGCGATGGTTATTGGATCACTGCGTTGACAATTTTCCATGGCGCATTGATTTATTGGGATGTCGCAAAGCCACATTATCGTGGGGTGGTTGGAGACAGCCCGAGGCAACGTAATGCTAGGTAACGGAATAAAAGCCTCAATGAACCTAAGTCAAACATTTGAGGAGACATCAACCCTTGCCCCGTAACGCGAAATCGAAATAAGTCGTTCTTCTAGTTGTATGAATCTTGAGCTATTTACCTCACACATCTTCAAATAGTGCGCTTCCCTTATGATTCAATTTGATTAATTGCGATGGGGCTGTTCGCGAGACAGGTGTTGATCCTGATTGAGAAGGACCTGCTCCTTCTCTTCAGTCTACGGAGTGTAACCTCGACAGTGATACGCGCGATTTGGGGCCCGATAATCTTTGCGCTTTATATGGCCGTGGTTATCAAGGTTTATTGGCCACATGAAGAATATGGTATCGGCTCACCAAATCCAGTTCGGAGCCTACAAGAGGGAATGCAATTATCTACAGGAGGACGCGATAACCTTGTTCTTGTCAATGGCATAGCTTCTGGTGGAGACATTGACAATGTTATTAATATGGTTGCCCAGTCTGTACAAATACCTGGTAAACACGTCACAATACTCAACAACGAGAACGACTTGATTCAGACCTGCCAGAGCACACTTCAAGGAACCACGAAGTGTTACGGAGCAGTCGTTTTCAACTCATCTCCTAAAGAGGGCCCATACGGAATCTGGAACTATACTCTCAGAGCCGATGGATCATTTGGTGCCAACATCGATTCCAGCAAGTCAACAAATGATATCGAGATCTATCACCTTCCTCTCCAAAGAGCCGTTGATTCTGCGATAGCCTCGGTAAATAGTACGGGCGACGCAATTGCTCTCCCCTCACAGGTTGACGAATATCGTAAGTGGTAGGCTTTGGATAATCTATATCAAGCTAATCTTTCCTAGTTTTTAATTCCGAAACACAAGAGGACTGGGAAGATGGCATCACGTCGAGTGTTGATAATGCTGTTACCAATTACATCGCTGTAGTGTGGTACATCAGTTTTGTTGGCGTGGTTTACCAACTCGTTGGTTTTATGGCTAAGGAAAGGGAGATTGGGATGGCCGACTTAGTCGAATCGATGATGCCCAATGTTCGTCGCTGGGAGCCTCAACTCGCTCGACTACTGGCACACCACCTTGCGTTTACCATTACATACCTTCCTGGCTGGATTATCATGGGCACAGTTATTAAAGGAGGCCTGTTCAAACACTCTTCTGGGGGCATTGTTGTGGTATTTTTCATTCTTACAGGGCTATCGCTCACATCAATGGCATTATTAGGCGCCTCGTTCTTCAGAAGAGCTCAACTCAGCGGTATCTCTGTCGTGGTGACAGCCTTGATTCTTGGAGTCATTGCACAGATAACAGCTAAACATATGAACGCAGCCACGGCTGCAGTCCTTGGCCTCCTCTTTGGTCCAATGAATTTTGTCTTTGGCCTGAGTTCCATCTCTCGATGGGAAGGGAAAAGTCTGCCTGCCAAGCTCAATCAAACGGCACCAGGGAGCCCCTGGGATCTTTCCGCAGGTGTTTTCTGGATTTTCATGATAGTGCAAATCTTTTTGTATCCCCTACTTGCAATCTACGTAGAACGATGGTCTTACGGCACTGCATCCAGCCGGGCTGGAAGAAACGTATCTTGGAGAGAGGAATCAAATATGCCTCCAGTTAAATTGACAGACTACAATAAAACCTACCAAAAGAATATTTTCTGGCGACTTGCAGCATCTACTTTCCGGCAAAAGCTCGAGCCGGTTGTTGCGATACAAAACTTCTCTTTGACAGCACTTAAAGGCCAAATATTAGTATTGGTAGGCGCAAATGGATGTGGGAAGACCACCATCCTGAGCGCTATTGCTGGACTGAGTAGTATCAGTGGAGGTTCTATCACAATCGATGGCTCAGGAGGGATCGGCCACTGCCCCCAGCAAAATGTCTTATGGAATAGCCTTACTGTCGAGCAACATGCCAGAATATTTTACAGGCTGAAGACTACAACCTCATCGAACGAGAAGGAAGAGATTGACAAACTTGTTAAAATATGCGATCTTGCAGAAAAGCGGAAATCAGCAGCTAAAAAATTATCAGGCGGACAAAAAAGAAAGCTGCAGCTGATTCTCATGTTAATTGGTGGGAGCAAAGTCTGTTGCGTTGACGAAGTTTCGGGTGGTCTCGATCCACTATCACGTCGCCGAATATGGGATATCCTTCTTGACGAAAGAGGAACTAGGACCTTCCTCCTTACAACCCACTTTTTAGACGAAGCAGAATACCTGGCGGATCATATCGCTATAATTTCGAAAGGTCGGTTAAAAGCTGAAGGTTCCACTTCGGAATTGAAGGCGCGCCTGGGGAACGGATACCGATTTTCTGTCCCCGCGGGGACGGATGATATGGAAGCGCGCGAACACGGTGGGCTTTCCACAAAGCTTCATGCTGAGGAAACGTTTTCTACCACGGATCCTGCAATGGCTTTAGAGAAAATTAAGAGCTACAAGTCTCGGGGAGTCAAGAATTATCAAATTGCTGGGCCAACTATCGAAGAAGTGTTTATGAAACTTGCTGTCGAGGAAGGTGAAGAGATTGATTTCGGAGATCAACTGAAAAGACAAGATCTTACTACGCATCACTCTTCTGAAGATGCTGGCGAGAAGAGCCTTGTTATCAATATAAAAGAACAAGATACTGTCTTCCTAACTGGCCATCGTACCAGCACCCTTTATCAAGCGTACACATTGTTCAAGAAACGGCTAACGATCCTGCACTGGAGTTGGATCGGATATGTTTGCGCTGTTCTTATCCCTATAATCGGTGCTGCCCTTGTTTCTATCTTACTCAAACACTTTCAGAATCCAGGCTGCGATTTCATAGATCAAATCCACATCTCTGAGCTTCAAAATCTTGATTCGGATCTACCATTAGAACTGGTTGTTGGACCACAAAGTGCTCTTACTACACAATCATTACAACTCCTGTTACGCTCTCTGCCAAATACTTCCGATAGTGGAACGGTATCATCTCTCATAAATAATGTTCATTTGGTCGAGTCTCTCAACGAATTTAACAACTTCACCAGCTACAATTACTCAACTATAGTTCCTGGAGGCCTTTTCCTCGGGGGTAACGGTGCCGCTCCAACATTCGACTATCGATATGATGTCGGTATTCTCGGAATATATTCCGGTATCTATATTCAAAATGCAATGAACGTCTTGCTTACAAACCAGTCTATTGCGACTAATTATGGTAGGTTTCTAACCAAAACACTTCAAAAAGCCAGAAGGCTGACACAATTGTAGCCGTATTTGACTTGCCTTGGCCGTCTAATACAGCAGATTCTATTCAGTTTGTCTTTTACTTCGGTCTTGTTATGGCTACATTTCCTGCTTTCTTCTCTTTGTATCCAACTATTGAACGTGCTAGAGGTGTACGCGGATTGCAGTATTCCAATGGAGTTCGGAGTGTTCCACTATGGTAAATATACTTCTGATATTTTCCAATTAAGGGGCTTCTTTCCATCAATTACTAATTCATTGCTTTAGGCTTGCTTACGTAGCATTTGATGCCAGCATAGTCCTCTTCATCAGTGTAATAATAACGATCATCTTCAAGGCAGCCAGTCCCAATGCTTGGTTTAACATAGGCTACATCTTCCTCTGTCTATTCCTGTATGGGATTGCTTCTATCCATTTATCATATGTCATATCTCTCTTTGCCAAGTCTCAACTTGCGGCATTTGCTTGCTCAGCTGGCGGACAAGCGTAAGAATCTTTGCCTCACCTAACTGAAACTCCAACTAAGGTCAATAGATTGATGCTCCTGTTATATTTGACTGCCTACATGACCATAACTACACGTTCTGTACCAGAAAAAGTAAATGATCAAGTGCTTCTTGTTCATTTCACCTTGGGCCTCATCACACCTATCGGGCAACTCACCCGTGCAATGCTAGTCGGACTAAATCTTTTCTCCATTCTTTGCATTGGTGCACCGCCAGTCAAGTCAAACCATCCTGGCAGCCTAGTTTTATACGGTGGTCCCATACTCTACCTAATTGGCCAGTCGCTCTTCCTATTTGGAATAATCATCTGGCACGACAGTAACTGGGCTGTGAAAGGGTTTTATAGACGTCATGTGCCAAATCAGGAAGATTTAGAAGACACTACAACCAAAGAACCTGAGGTCTTAGAGGAAATTGAAAGAGTCAATTCATCTGACGACGGTTTGCGAGTCTTGCATGTCAGCAAAGGATTCAGGTCATTGGAAAAGGGAAAGGTTACAGCGGTAGATAATTTGACATTTGGAATCAAGCGAGGTGAAGTTTTTGCTTTGGTTGGCCCGAATGGAGGTTTGTCATCCCTAATTAATTTTCGTTCTCGCGTTAACTTCTTCAAGCTGGTAAATCTACAACCATATCTATGCTCCGGGGTGATATCAAACCCAATCGCGGCGAAATGCTCATCGAAAACATTTCTGTCAGAAACGACAAAACAGGTGCACGATCCCACTTAGGAGTCTGCCCACAACACGATGCCTTGGACCAGATGACTGTTCTTGAACATCTGAGATTCTATGCTGGTATCAGAGGAGTTAAAAACGTTGAACAAAATGTGCAACATCTTATCAAGGCTGTTGGTCTCGAGCCGTTTAAATACAGGATGGCAAGTAACTTATCTGGTGGCAATAAGAGGAAGTTAAGTTTGGGTATTGCGTTGATCGGTATGTCTTACTATATATATGCTGTTACTGTATATGAGAGATCGGAAACTGATAATGATTGCCTGCAGGAAATCCAGAGGTCCTCCTTCTAGACGAACCATCCTCAGGGATGGACCCTCTCGCAAAACGAAGCATGTGGAAAACACTGTCTCGATTCGTTCCCAACCGTTCTATTCTTCTTACTGTAAGCTCACTATTTCCAGCTTCCTTCTTACATTTCCATTTTACACGTCCAAATTTTCATCTAACGTGTTACCCAGACACACTCTATGGAAGAAGCTGACGCGCTATCCGACCGAGTTGGCGTGCTAGCAAAACATATGCTGGATGTCGGTACTACTTCCCACCTGCGTTGTAAACACGGCCATGGCTTCCATATTCATCTTATCTTAATCTCAGCACCAGATAGTACCGAAGAGGAAATGAACGATGTCACGGTTTGGGTTCAAAATATGTGGCCGGGAAGTGCCATAGAGAGGAAGGCGTGGCATGGGCAGTTAAGGTTTAATATCCCATCCGGCCAGGCACCTCCTCCTCCCATTTTACCGCCCTCCAATACAAGTATATCAATCTCTCCCGCCTCGCCAATGAAAGATGAGACCTCGGTAGGCAGCATCTTCACCAATTTGGAAACGCAAAAGGCTACTCTTAACTTAGCATTCTACTCGGTCTCGCTATCAACTTTTGACGAAGTGTTCCTTAAGGTTGTGGAAAAACATGGAGTGGGAGAGGAAGATCAACCAAGACGACGGTGGGGGAGGAGGTTCTGGCAACGACCCTCTTTACAACGGAGTGTGGTTGAAAATCATGACACTGGTATGGTGAATTAAAAGTGAGATGTGATGGTGGTTGGCAAAGTATAAGACAATAAGGCTAGAAAGAAGAAGAGCCTATGAGGAACCGATATATGTATTTTACTCTTTTATACCCCGGTTTCATTCTTATAACCTTTAAGCAATACAAAATAATTTTAATTACCTGCAGTCGTGATATTATGGCGCAATCATGCTCTCTGGTAAAATAAAGACGTTCTTCGTCGTACCCAATTTTACCTATCGTATACACTCTCATATATGATAGCCATAAATTTTTCAAATATATTAGTCACTTTGTCTCTTGACGAACAAGTAATTCAATAATTTTTGCGCTTTAAGGCAAGTTTAATACCAAACGTCTACTTTTCTTTCGTATTATGATGTCCCATTTGTTCTCATGCCAGTAATATAGATTCTAGAGCTTAACAATGAAGGCTTGCATTCGATCATTCAAAGAAGGTCAAATAGAGAGGATAATGCGATTTTCAACTTCAAGGCTTGTAGAAATTCAACAGTGGGTAAGCAAAGCGTTTCAAGTATAGATTTTTGCTTAGAGAACTAAATGATTGGGTTGCTCAATAGGAGAAGAAGGCAAGAACTATAACAGCTTTGCTTACAGATATGTCTCTAGAATATAGAGGTGCGATTGCCGTTCACATACTTACTTACTCCTCTATTCAGTTCCTCACTGAACCACTTGGTCAATTACTCATATGCGCACCTACTCATCCGCTCTGGTGCAAATAGACACAGTTATCTATCCTTGCCATCTACTTCCTGTATTTCATAACACAAGATCACCGTTTAAACTACGATCTCAACTGCTCAGTCTAAAACCATACTGTGACACTATCACGACAAGCAGCAAATCATCTAGCTCGCAGCTCAAGGCGAACATACAGCAGGGTGACGAAGGAAGTGCATTATCACATGGCCCCTCGGACATTCAAATACTAGTAAGTATATCACATCACGCCGAAGTGCATGAACTTCCCTATCAATGAAATCCAGCCACCCCGGCTTTGCACTGCCGGGCGCACCGGGACCTTGCCGTGAGAATACAGGGATCGGGGGTTCTTGCGAAGTGACTACAACTCAGCCTAGGCGAGTACTAACTCTCTCTCGGTCATCAGGAAGACTAGTGCATGCTGAAGAGTTTAATGCTCGAGCTCGCAAATCGCATTCGTATGTGCGTCTTTAGGCCCCAATTGTCGTTGTGCAACTAGGCGCAATCTTGCGAAGCAGGCTGCATAGTTTGTATTTTAGAAGTTTGGAAATGGATGCGAGTGGTACGATATCTCATGGAATGCATGACTGGACTTTTTATTTTTATCCTAATTTCTATTCCTATTCCTAGGGAGGAGGAGAAGTGGGGGTGAGAGTCCGAGCCCCAGCCTAAGTCTGGAGTCGGCATCTACTCACGACTTTACCTATTTCACATGCTTGGCAAGATACCTTGATGATGGGGATGCGAGGGGACGAGAGGGACATGAAGCCACTATTTACCCAATTATGTCTAGAGGACGAGGCATACCGTAGTCATGAAGCTCATGAAGCTCTCACAGGCCCATGCTGATCGGACGCTAATATTTTCCAGGTGAAAAACATTGAAACAATCCAGTCAATCATTCAACTCCGGTCATTCCTCCTGGTACACAGACGCAAACATGCCAGTTAACATGCTCCCTGTTACCTAGCCCCATCAAGCAGAATATGAGTAGTACAACAAGCAACGATGCAGTTCCTTGACGTGTGCAAAACAAAAGGCGCTACAATCATTCTAGTTTCCCCATGTAGGGTTAATACGCCGAGAGTGCCAGAATAGCGTGAGCCGTGTGGAGTACAATACAGTGTAAGTAAACGTAAGAGTGACCTGGATTTTGAAGGAGAAAGAGTGGGGTGAGAAATGATGATCGACAGTTGCTTCGCTTAGTTGATTTTAACTTCTGTGGTTTTTGGGATAAGATCGGAAACATAGCGAGATTTAAGCTGTAGGTACCAGAAATATTCCTTGGTCATGATTCTGTCACTCTTGGTTGTGATACTTGTACTTGCTTTATTCTCTTTTTGGACTACCTTTATATAACTAACTAACGAGGCTGCATTTGAGTTTACTATATACCAAAGCAAATGACTCAGTAATTGAGTATTGATCTTTAGTGTTGAAGTCAGTATCACCTGACCATCACATGACTGCCCTCGCCTAATTGGCTAGGCACCCACAAATCCATACCTGTATTTAATTCGCAACCCACTTTATAATATCAATACAATAATGACAATTGACACCAATTGGGAATGATACCCTTACTGACTTTCGCTGAGACCTGCGTATTCAACATTTAGAAATTAAAATTACCATCTACTTTGACTTTTAGAGAGTTGGCACTGCGAGCCATCATGATATATACTAGCAAACGAGTACATAATATATAAATTTTATCAACAAAACCAGGTACTACTCAATATAAGCATAAAACATCAGGGCACAATACGGCGCGTCATAGATTGAAAATTTTTTAACCAGGGCAGGCGCGTGACAGGGACTAGTACACAGAGATACAAGCATGTAGGAAGACCAGAGCCGTGGTTACAAAAAAAATAGCGTGCTGGGCTAGGCAAGTTTTGTGCTACCTGTTGTACTTCTGGGAGGAAGAACAGGGTACTGACAGGTAGAGGTACCCACTTGTCTAAGTACCAAACCACTGCGGTATAAAGCTTCTAGCTGCAATAGTTGATATTGAAACGATGTTGCGATATGATATTGTTAGTAAAAGAAACAACAGTTTTAATATCAATCAAGCTCTCTCACTAGACGTCTCTTTCCCACACGTATTTCCCTTTCAGTGTTTTCTTCTCTAGTGTCTGGAACGGGTTATGAACCGTGTGTTGGAAAAGATGTGGTGCACTAAAAACATTACTAGATCTATCTATACATGCATGTATCTCGGGTTAGCCAGTAGTGATATAGAGTATTATGATAATCCTGTGAGATACTTAGGTTTTAAGAACGCAAGTGATACATGAGAAATGTTTGTGAATATCTACGAATATGAATTTATTTGAATTATATAGGCAATTAATCTACGGTGAAGTTTCCCTTGTCTAGGCTCATGCCTTGCGTATATGAACAAAGGAAGGGAATTGGGAGAAATAACAAAGCACAATCGACCATACTATAACAGACTGGCAGACGGAAAAGGTTAATAATAAGCAATTCCGTGCTCTATTAATTCACATTCCTACTCTCCATCTCACCTCAAGACATTGGGAGTTAAGCAACCAAGAAATTTGGATATTGGACCTTGACTACTGGATAGGGAATTCTGTGGGGAAGCGAAGCAGGGTATTTATACCAAAAGAACATATACTTTACAAGGGACGAGGAATAGATAATGTATTCCCTCACTTCCCATTTATTGGGCATACTAGAACTAATGACTAACTTCCTCACAGTACTTTACAAAACGTACAAACCAGGTTTAATTCTCCCTGTCTCTCCCATTCTCTCCCGCTCCCTCAATTTTTCCAAGTCTGGGAATATGAATTTTCTGGATGATAGATCCGAGGAAAAAGAGACTAGAATAATAAAAGCAGGAGTAACACCAATGCAAACATGTTTCTGTACCACCCACCATCAGAGGCCAGCCTTAGAATTTCTAGAAAAGTCAATCGGAGGCTGCGAGGAAATTGCTAGAAGGGAAATTCCAGTGCATAGAACCTGTCGAAGGGTGACGTAGTGGGTAATATCTTAGAACTTTTCCGCGGAGCAAGATCGAGGAATTTTTTTTTTTTTCAGAGACTGAGGATATGTTAAAGGCATTGTGGCGATCTTACCTTGATTCCGAAGGGAATCATACATGTATTCTCTTAGGTTCTTTTCTTCTTACCTACCTTCCGCAGGAAGATTTTCCGCCAGGTAAGTAGGAGAATATCACCAATTGAGTAACCATGCATATCTGTACACCGCGGTGTAATATTAGAGGGGTGTCGGCTGGGATTACCTGGAACTTGGAAGGTCAATATGCCGTTATTAAGGAAGTTAACTGTTTGATCTTCGAGTGGTGAAGGGTAATTGTTTATGCGGGGAGTCCGAGCGTGGGCCTGGGGCAGGTATAATCCAATTCTGGTATGATGGCATGGCTTATGTTCATGGGGAGTTAAATTTGGAGCAGCAGAGGGGACAGATCCATTCGGGTGGATTCCTTTATGGTGGGGAAAGAAGGTTTTTCTAAGAATGAGAAAGGGGTCCAATAACAGGCATATATATCTAGGGATAGGGGTGAGGGATAAGGGTAGGAGATGAGGGACTGGAATGGAATAGACTGTAACAAAAGATAATAAGTCAAAATATGGCTAAGAGAACAAAGCAGAATGTATTAGAAAGGGATGATAACTAGAACTAGGAATACAAAAAAAAACACAATGGTAAGAAAATTATTCTCAACGTAAGGAAGGGAGAGCAGAATTATCCAGAAAGGAGATCAGATCACAATTTTGGATAGGCACATTCAGTAAGTCAAAGCGAGGTGAGGTTCCGCCGGCCTCGCGAGCACGTGGAATCCCGCACGATGATTGGTGTTCTTGGACGACGCATGATATGTGCGAGGCGAGCGCACGGACGGACCGAGATACGTTTTGAAGATATGCGAGTTGTTTTAACTGCGTTTGAGTGTTTTGCACAGCTACATCAAGGCGAGGCAGGGGGGAAATACAGTTTCTGTTTTGTGTGGGAGGGGATAATAGAGTTGGGTGAAACAGGGGATGAAAGGAAGACGTGGGTTTCCTCGGTTCTGGAAGAAATTTTTGTTACAGAACACATGGGCGACATGGATTCATGGAGCTATTGGGAGGGGAGTGAATAAAGTTTATATGGTCCTTGGGGTTTTCTCTATCTTCTATGCATGCTTGGGGAAGGATACTGCAAGGGTGATGACATATATGTGACGTATTTTATAAACGAAACTTGAGGAGGGTGTGAAACATTATATTTGACCCTGCCCCTCATCCTGCTCCGAAGTAGGAGAGCCAGATTTCTGTTTTGAGAAATGAAAAACGTTTCAAGATATGAAGAATGATTGGAGGAATTGAGAATGGTTAAATGACCAATGATATGATTAATAGAAATCGATAAGCAGAATAAATCATATAGAACTATAACGAAGGAAGAGCCTTCTGGACCAAAAAAGCAATTACTGGCGCGGAAGAGTACGAAAGAATTGCGAATAAATAGACTTTCCGCCTCAAAAAGTAAGCAAGAGCTGCATAAGAACACGAGAGAATTGCAATTTATGACGAATTGAACAAATGCCAAAAAACGTGGTGCGGAAAGGTGTTCTTTTACGTTATTTTCAAAACCTGCAAGTATAAAATAAAAATAAAAATAAAAAATAGAAAGTAACCCGCTTCAAAAAAAGAAAAAAAATAAAAAAGAAATAAAAAAACGATACTTGCGGCAAGCCAAACCCAACGAATTAAAAGCTCTTTAAGCATACCCGTGGCATGACGTCTTCGTAAGTTTCCGATTTTCGTGCAGCGAAAAAAAACAAAATAAAACAAAATAAATCGTTATAGGGAGAGGAAGATAAAAACATGCTCAATGGTCGGCGTCCATTGGCCTTTTACGTATTTCTTCAGCCGTCCCGCCTATGCGATGGTGCGTCCAGAGAGAGAAAGAGAGCGCGTGCACGCGCAGAGGCTATTATTTGGGTGCTACAAAAGTAGTTCATGGAGATTCGAGCTCGTGTTTTGCTTTCTCCGGCCTTGAGATTTTCTCGCTATATTTGCTTGAATCGGAATCGGAATGGGATTGGGATGGAATGGAATGACGATGAGGCTATTCAGCTCGAGAGGCCCAACCACAGCCACTTCGGTCGTCTCTCTGGTTTTCGCTGCCGGCGGGGAAGAGATAAGGGTAGCTAAATAAAGGGGCGGAGATAGGGTGAGCAGTCACTTCATTCAGCATCGCCCAGCAAGAGGTGGGTGTGACAGACGCTGTACTATATCTAGGTAGTGTATTGTAGTGTAGCGTAATAATAATATCCTCATGTTTGCGCGAGATGAAAGTGCGGGAAGATCGTGCGCTTGAGTTGACTGGGCCTGAGTTGGCTTGGCTTGGCTTGTTTCGCCTTTGGAAGCTATTGATGAGCCGCTGGTGCTCTCATATCTCATATTACATTAGTGATTAACGATCCCAAGCGTGAAGAGAAAGCGTGCGAACTGTTGCTCAGCCTTGGTGCTTGATCCCAGGCCTTGGCTGTCCAAAGGCTGGACAGAGGTCGCTACTGGCTGCGCAAGATTTCGTGCTGCGAACGGACGTCGATCAGATCACCAGCGACTTATGGCTTGGATAGTGGCCCTTCTTCAGTACCAAACCAGCCGCCGGTATGGTCCCGTACCTACAGGAGAGACAGTACGTCCCGTATCGCTGCACCCCCCGTGCTTTGGGCGTGGGCTTTACCGGCCTTTGGTACTGCTACCCCGTGGGTACGCTACAGTACAGATCAGCCCATGAGTTCAAAATCAGGTCATGGAACCAACCCCAGTCCCGCGCAACTCCCACGGAGAAAGGAGGAAAAAAAAGTCAGGCGCCGTGCAGGAAATCCAAGGCTGAAATTTCCGTTGGATTTCGGTGCCAGGCCCTTCCAGACCACTGTGGACGTTTCTTGCAGGGCCGATCGCTTTGGATCCCTCTTGCTGGGAAAATAAGCGTTGGCGTTGGCGCTGGCACGGGCGTTGCGGCCTGGGACGAATTAGTTGTCCTCGACGCGTATCGTGGAGAGGCACTATGTCGCGATTCGCGACCCGGCTGGGTGAGATATGATCGATGGGCTGGGCGGGTTTTTGTTTCCTTTTCTCTCCCTATAATCGGATGACTAGCTCGCGGATTTGACTCTCTAGGGAAGTCGACGGGCGTGGTGAGCCTAAAGCTGAGCGGTTTATTGGGCACACGACACACGGCACGCGAAAACCCAACTACCGTTCCGTGATATGTTTAACATTCCGCGCCATCTTGCTTGCTTGCTTGCTTGCTTGCTTGCTTCCGTCCTGCGGATCGAAAAAAGCTTTGAAAAAACTTGGTTTAATGCTTGCCATACCTGTACCACAGGAACGGATTCCGGGGACCAGAGAAACTAACGGGACTGGAGAGACGTGGCGCGCGGGCGATAAAGATATAGCTCAGCATGCCTTGCTTAGCTACTGTACCAGTTCCAAAGTTACGGATGTACTTCTTTTCCCACGTTGTAGATCCCACCCAGGGCTAGGTTTATAGTTTGATTTAGAGTGGGATTTAGGGCTGGTAGAGTACTGTAGCTCTCCAAGGCTTGCAGCACAGCCTACTGCACTACAAAGAGTCGGGCGCTGCTATTGCCATTAGCATCACGACAGTATGAAGCTCAGAGAGCTAAGGTTTCAATCGGTTGATAGGTAGTATATATGATCCTGCATCAAAAGAATGGTAACCACGAATACGACATGTGCCGTGGTGGGCGCCGCATCGCACCGGCCAGCCAGTCAATTATTGTGGTCCCTCAATCAGATCCAGAATTCCAACCGATAAAAACGGGAGCTCAGGGTTGGCGGGCCAGGCGGCCAGGGGATCGAGGGGCAAGGAGGGGAGGGGGTCGGATTCCCTCTTTTCGCCGTGCTGCTAATCCCCAAAAGCCAATCCTCAATGCAGGCGCAGGTCGCGTTCCTGGCCCGCGTGGGCTGGCCCGTCTTCCGCGCCGTCGCATGATTGGACCATCTGGCAACGTCAAGCCTTCCTCTCCTCCAGAGAAGGGGGGAGCGGGGGGAGCACGAAAAGGAAACGAAAAAGAAAAGAAAAAGGAAGATGAGATTAAGAACCTAATGCATACAATATGTACCTCGAATCCATTCTCTCGCATGTCAATCATCGACTCGCATATGTACTGTACATGTAGCAGAACCCTTCTAGAGCAAGTTAGCCCTCCGTAGGGGTTCCCGAGTTTTTGGGAACGGAGGCGTACGCGCGGAAAAGGGGAATGAGGGTCCTTTTTCTCTCACTTACATATTCCCCCCAAACGCGAAAGATGATACTCTATTGTTTTTATTTTATAGGATATAGAGACCAACACGTAGTATTCTGGGAGTCTTTTGGCGAGAGGCGCAGGCGCCTGGCGTTAGGCGTTAGGCCTTGATGTGACCTCACTCCTGCTTCCGTCTCGAGTGTACAATCCAGGGTTTTCGCTTTTCCTATATCGTCGACGTGCTGTAACCCACGCGACTGCATTGGGCCAGGGCCGAAAGATAGGAATATCGATTTTTGGGGATTTTGAGATATTGGGTGGTTGCTGAGAGTGGGACGCGGGATGGGAGCGTGGGATGATTTAGTTTGGTTCTTTGTTTACTCTAAGTCGCGTGAGGAGAGAGTTCTTTTGCAAACGGTGCCACGATATAGCTACGTTACAAACTCTTCGTATAGGAGCAGGGACGATTCCCCATAGAAATAGAATATACGAGTCCGCTCAGGCCCAGGTTTGTCGGATCAGACCCGGCAGAAACCCTGCTATCGATACCGCACGGCTTGACTAATAATTGGCGATGTTACAATAGTGGGGTTTGGGTATGATTTACAGCACCGAATTTTTGCTGTATAGATAGTGTACGCGCCCAGGACGATGGTATTAGAGTACGTGCGGAGTGCTACGGTAGCAAGAAGATTCAAAGAGGATATTTTTCATTTCTTTTCCTTCCTTGTTCGTCCGGTCTATCGTGGGGGAGATAGCTCTATCGGAGTTTCTAGAACTTACGTATTGACCGTACCATGACCTAACATTGTTTGCGCAGCCGTGCTTGGTACTTCATGCTGCTACGGTGTTTGTACATGCACCGTAACAATAACCCTACTTTTGAAGGACTCAAAAATTTCCTAGTTTGTCTATATCAGTTTGGAAATAATATAGTAGGTATGGGGAGCGAGGTGGAGCAAGTCCGGCTGAACGGGGACTATTTCATTGGGAAGTTTTTGTAGAGGACGAAAAGTCCTTTTTTTTCTTTTTGGCTGTTGGGGACCTGGTTCGAGACGGGAGGAACGGGTGAATGAGGAAAATTGTGGAAATGTGGATATGGTGGAATCGGTGGATTTGTGGATTTTTTTGGTTCCAAGATGCACCGGCGACATCGAGGTGCGTCCCGATACGTGGGTTGACCAAAAAGGTATGCGGCGGCGGCGGCGGCGGCGAGGCGTGGGTCAACTCTATTCGATGTCACATGTTTTTCTTCGGATGGGGGTTCAGTCAATCCCAACAACATCCCAATGTTTTGTTGGAGAGCTGGTACGAATTGTGCTGTACTCTATGGAAAATTCAAAATATGTTCCCGTACGAGAAGGAGATCGTCGTGATGGAGATGCACGCCTACCAATCTAGTCACATGCTAAGGCACGCACAATACTGCACAGACAGTTGGTAATTCTACAGCAGAAGGACCTGCAAAGTGAAAGCTTGCAGCACGTCCCATACGGAGGTGGGGAATGCTGGACTCGGTTGGAAAATATGGCATGATTCGATTCCCGGGCAAGGCAGAGAGAGAGAGCTGAAGCTGAAGCAGGATCCTTGAGCCGCGGCTGGAGGCTTTAGCTTTGACTTTGACTTTGGCTTTGGCTTTGGCTTTGGCTTTGGCTTTGGCTTTGGCTTTGGCTTTGGCTTTGGCTTTGGCTTTGGCTTTGGCTTTG